>JASAMW010002462.1:0-32472 GCA_030247985.1 Epsilonema sp. ZAB3_2 | reverse complement strand
TAATTCTAGGACTCATGTATTATTTATCTCGAGAACTACGCGACGAGAGAGTAAAGTGCCAAAACTTCCACGCAATAAGATCACCGTCTCCAATAAAAAAAACCGTTTGCTCCCCAGCTGTCTCGTGCGTCGAGATTTTGCCGAATTTCTTCAGCACTGAAATCGTGTCACCTTTTGGCAGACGCTAAACCACGACAAACCACGACACCCTACGACCCTGTACGCCCGATGCGCATTTTCATCGTCTTCATCACGTATGCCTATTTCTGCCATTTTGATTTTTCGGGAGTTTGCGTGGTTTAGAATTGCCCAATGGTCCACGCCCGATTTGGCGATTTTAGTACTGAAGAAATTTGGCGAAAATCTCACTGAGAGGAGCTCGGACAAACGGTTTTTTTATTTGAGAGGCGAGCTAAAGTTATCCGTGGAAGTTTGACCGCTTTGCTCTACGTCGCGTAGTTCTCGAAGATAAATAATACATGGGCCCTAGAATCATAAGTTCGTACTTTAGGTACTGCATAAGTGCAAATGATACTGCATACAGTACTATAGTGTACTTACTTTGGACGTGACGTAACACCAGTAAGTAATTACTGATCATTTTTTTTCTAGCTTCAGCCTGTTATAGAGTGCTTCTCTGGAAATGCACCTTAGGCACCTTTTTTATTGTCCAGCAGCCGTTTTCCAAACATATTGAGCCTTCCGCATTACGTTGCTGACCAGTTTAAAATTTAACCCCTCCTGTATGCTGAGATATGGCTGCTGGTAGGCCCAAAATGCCCCTCACGTGCCCGCCACTTTTTCCAAAAGTTCTTACCATCATTCTACTCCATTTTCTTCGCTGATTTCGGTTTGGGGCATGCCCCTTCGATATTTTCATAAATACACCACAAAAATTGACGAAAATGATCAAATTAGCCAAAATTACCTCGTTTTCGACTATATCATGGCATATTCGTCAAAATTTCGAAGGGGCATGCCCTAAACCGAAATCTGCGAAGAAAATGCAGTAGAATGATGGTAAGAACGTTTGAAAAAAGTGGCGGGCACGTGAGGGGCATTTTGGGTCTACCAGCAGCCATATCTCAGCATACAGGAGGGGTTAAGTTTTAAACTGGTCAGCAACGTAATGCGGAAGGCTCAATATGTTTGGAAAACGGCTGCTGGACCAAAAAAAAGGTGCTAAGGTGCATTTCCAGAGAAGCACTCTATAACAGGCGGAAGCTAGAAAAAATATGATCAGTATGTATTGCCCCTGTAGGGAACGGGCCGAGTGGTTTGTCGGTGTCGGCTCTTCTTTCCGGATGGCGCCCCTTCTACAACCTCGCTCAGCCACATCCCAATCAGCGCATTCACGAAAAGTTGGCCGAGAACCCCGGCGTCTCTCTCATCCACCAAGTGAGGACCACGTGCGACGTACATACATACCTGCGCATGTTATGCACTTGCATTGATGGTAGTTGTTATCTTTGCAGGATCTCAGCTGGTTACAGGAGCAGCTGGGTGGGGATGAGGGAGGGACGAGTCGTGGATTTCCGTCACTCTTTGATACCTTGGTGCGTCCCAATTCCAATGGCCTCGCACATCCTTCCTCTGTCAGATGGGAGAAAGATAAAAGTATGTACACTATAGTACTGTATGCAGTATCATTCTAGCCTTGTGCAGTACCTAAAGTACGAATTATAATTCTAGGGCCCATGTATTATTTATCTCGAGAACTACGCGACGTAGAGCAAAGCGGTCAAACTTCCACGGATAACTTTAGCTCGCCTCTCCAATAAAAAAAACCGTTTGTCTCCAGCTGCTCTCAGTGTCGAGATCTCGCCAAATTTCTTCAGTACTAAAATCGCCAAATCGGGCGTGGACCATTGGGCAATTCTAAACCACGCAAACTCCCGAAAAATCAAAATGGCAGAAATAGGCATACGTGATGAAGACGATGAAAATGCGCATCGGGCGTACAGGGTCGTAGGGTGTCGTGGTTTGCGTGGTTTAGCGTCTGCCAAAAGGTGACACGATTTCAGTGCTGAAGAAAATCGGCGAGATCTCGACACACAGAGCAGCTGGAGACAAACGGTTTTTTTTATTGGAGAGGCGAGCTAAAGTTATCCGTGGAAGTTTTGACCGCTTTGCTCTACGTCGCGTAGTTCTCGAGATAAATAATACATGGGTCCTAGAATTATAATTCGTACTATAGTAGTAGCTATGGTAGTAGTTAGTAGCTGTAGTAGTAGCTAAGTATGTACTGTTGATGTGTGTGCGTGTGTGTGTTGCAGGGAGCCGTGGGATAGCGCACGTGGTGCTGGGAATGGGGAAGGCGGGTGGGGCGTGGCAGGAGTTTCGGCGTCCGCAGTTGCCGGCGCTGAGTCCGATGAGCTGGCTGGATCTGCCCGGCGTCTCTCTGCGCTCCTACCTGCGCTCCATCGGCAGCGAGTGGGCGCGCGCGGACAGCGAGGAGGCGGAGGAGGGGGAGGTGGAGCGACGTCGCGTGCCTTGCGGCCTGGTGGCCGACTACTACGCCGCCTACCCCCGACTGGCCGGCGTGGAGCGGCACCAACTGGCCTACTCCTACGTGAGCTCCGTGTGGCGCGGGCCGGAGGCGGAGTACGGCTGGCACGTGGTGGGGACGCATCCGCTCCTGGGTCGCTTCCATCTGCGCGCTCGCCGCCTCTGTCTCTGCGCCGGCGCCTCCATCCCTCGCAAGCTGGGCGTGCCGGGGGAGGAGGAGGAGGAGGAGGTGGTGCACAGTCAGGAGGCGATGGACGAGGTGTGGGGGGTGGAGCGGGAGCTGCGGCGGCCGCTGCGTCTGCTGCTGGTGGGCGGGGGGCCGACGGCGGCCGACTGGCTCCTGGACTGGCTCCGCCTCGGCTGCGGCGGCCTCCATCTCCACCACGTCTTCCGCCGCAGCGGCAGGGAGGTGCGCAGTCGCTCCGCGCTCGGCCGCCTCTCCGCCTCTCTGCACCAGCAGTACGCGGCCGCGGCGGCGCTGATGTGCGGCCGGCCCAGACACACTGTGCTGTGCGGCGAGAGCGGCTCCCGCTACACTCCCTACCCGGCCACTCGCGTCCTGGCCTTTCGCCGCTCCGCTGCAGGCCGCGGCGTCCTCGTCTCTCTGCAGCAGACGACGGGCAAGAAGGCGGAGGCGGAGGAGGAGTGTCTGCACGTGGACTACGTCTTCGTCAACGTGGGTCGAGAAGGGGACGTGGGCTTCCTGAGCGAGGAGTTGCGACTGCAGCTCTTAAGGGATCCCTCTCGAGCTCCGAATCCCAAGGACAACCCGTTGGAGGTGCATCCTCTGACCTACGAAGCTCTGCGCGTGCCTGGACTCAGTGCCGTCGGTCCACTGGTCGGAGATGGATTCGTCCGCTATCTGGTGGGTGGGGCGCTGGCCGTCGCTAGTGATATTATTCGCAGTACTGCTGCTACTCGCATTCCTACTTCTCGTCCGCGTACTATCTCCTTTCCGTCCTTTCGGAAGGACTTGATGCACCTCCAAGATTGCGACTCTAGTTTTCTATTATGAGACTGACGAAAGGGCCTCTGTTCATCTTTATGTAGGTAGGTAGGTAGGCTTTGCTAAGTACAGAAGTGTGCACGTAATGTAGTGCATGTACGTACTGTACGTTTGCTGCTAGATCTGGAGCTGTGCTCTCTGCTATCTATGATTCCAACGTGATTGTTTTTTGAATTGAGCAGCGGATGTGTGTGGATCAGGTAGAGTACTAATGTACTCTTGGCATACTGCGATATGTAGGCCCTTTTCTCTTTTTGACTTTTGATATTGTTGTCATTTTCGTTGATTTTGTCACGTTCTGTACATACCACCTTCAGCTACTGCATTTCCCACAGTTGGTTTTTAGTTTTTATCATTACCATTTCCCATTGTATTAATTTTGCCTATGTTTTTATTGCACTTTTGTGCCTCATGTGATGTGACATTGTGGTAGGGAAAGGTGTTATGGCGGGTTTCAATTTTTACCTTTATTAGTCTGAAATTTGTATACGTTTTTTACTTCAATGTGTTAGTGCTGGTAATTGGCGAGAAATCCGGTAATTGTACGAGTAGTTATATTGTTTACGGAGAGATGGTAGCACATCACACAGTTGCAGGAATAGTAAGCTCACGTAATTATGCGCAAGGTACTGTTATGTATCAATGAACACATTTGTATTATTGCTTTCTGAAGCTGGTACGTACATACATACAGTACAATGCAAAGTAAGGCTGCTTGTCATTTACGCATTATGTGCAATAAAATGTTTTGCTGCCGAGAGAGCGCGTTGGCTGATGATGGTGATGGTGAGCATAATGACACCTGCAGCGGGTTTTGAAGCGTGGGATCTGCCGAGTTGTTGATGGCTGAAGAATCGGTTGTGCAGGCCGAAGGGTGTGAGGTCGGGCGCTTCCGCTCTTCCAGTCTCCAGCAGCGTCTGAGCATCCAACGCTATCACCACCCCTGCAATAGACGCAGCCACCAGAGGTAGAGTGCTCCAACAATACTGGGCCTGATTTCCGTGCAAATGCGAAAATTCTTGTCCGGTTTGCATGGACACCAAACCTTTACTACTTATCATTCGAGAGTGCGTGTCTTTGTTGAACTCAGTCGTGTTGCGTGTAATTATTGTGATGTCTGGTCGTGATGAAGCAGACATCTACCTTTTTTGCTTGAAGAATTGAACGCTCCGACCAGCAGGATGCCTTGATCTTCTCCGGTTTTACCGGGTTCCTGCACAAAAATGGGCTCGCTCGGATAGATTCCAGGCGCTCTCCAACTTCGCATATGCTTCGTCTTCACGTTATACTGTAAGAACAGGCGATACTATCAAATCAAGTGTCCTGTGAGTTATCGACCAAGGTAAATCATCCTTTGTGAACATATATACTTGCATGCATTGTACCTTGATAATTTCTGAGCTATCGGAATAGGGATAGTTGACCATGTAGACGAAGCTGTAGTCTCTGCTATTGAACGCCGGATTTATTTGTGGGTACTCAGCAGCGATGACCTTTGTGTTGGTTATCTCTTTGAAGCTAGACCTACCATTTTTCATATTCAGCTTGTATCTGTTAGCCATGGCTTCCTCTGGCCATTCCTACGCGCAAAGAAAGCAACTTCTTGACACTTTCTTCTCACCGTGAGGTCATGCTCTTTTCTAAGCGAGGTCGCCCAATTCGTTAAAATAATTTTGATGCCGACGCTGTTTGACTGTGTGCGTTAGCAAAGTAGCAAACTATGGGCTCCATGTACGTAGGTAGGTATACGTACATAATACACGGATGATACATGTCAGTAGGTGTACGTACATCTCCAGCAGAAGTGAGAGATCGTAAGCTGGTGTATTCCGACCAAACTCTGGCATTCTTGTAGGTGATCACGTCAATCTGAATGTTTCCCTCTTCATCATCAAATGCGTTGATCTGTGTCAAAATTTAGGCACGTGCGTATAGCAACTGCTTCAAAAATTGTACTTAGAGACGTGCGACAAATTACCGTATGTGTAAAGAAAAGAGGCTGTGGCGTTTGTCCTATGGTGAATTCAGCCATGAACTCTCCAGTGGCTTTCTTCATCACCAAGAAAGACGCTGGAGTGTTTTCGTTGAAAAAATAGTAGTCTTTGAATACAGGCGACGGCTCTAAACATTATGTATGTATACCTTGTGCACCCACCATCAGTGTTGCATTTTTAGTGCTTGCAGTTCGAAATGTGAGCTTGAAGTCTACGTATTTACTACTATAGCTTACTATCTCCAGCTTCAGGTAAAAGCATGCAGGGGTTGAACAAGAAAGACGATATGGGCAGGACGATGTAGTTTTGCGTCATTCCAAACGAGTGCGTGTATCCCGTTTTCAGTTTGTTGGCAGTGCGGAAGACGAATCGGTTTGCAATGGGATCGCAAACGGTTGGACTGTTGACTACCGTAACCCGACCCATGTCTTTCTTCCCAACAACCGTGCGGTTTGCAAATTTCGGATGAATCTTGTACACAATACGCCTGAAAAAGCCATGTAGGTGGTACGTGGTACCTACTTGTACGGGTATGTTGGCTGTTGATCTAAAATCTCCCCGCCTACTAAGTAGACGTTATGATATGAGGCACGCATGAAGCCTCCCGCACATGTGTACCATGGAATGGCTAGCATGCATAAATTATTCAGTTGCCACACCCTGCAACTAGTAATTTCGAATTTGATCATTTTCTCAACAGGAGTCGGTATTATGTACGTAATAGTAGCGCCAACACTGTTGTCCAGGACAGGTGTCCCTCCCGCCTCCAGGCTAAAATTTTCTGCTCAAATGTTTCATGTCGCGTCAGACGCTAACGAGGAATTAGCCATGCGTCATGCTTATATTGTACGCTGATGTTATTACTTTTCTTGTCCTATGCGATAGCTTTGCGTATACCTTAGGGCATCACCTATTATAGGTACGACCTACGTACTATTTATTTTTTTACAAGGTACGCTACGTTGTAGAGTGCTTCTTTGGAAATGTACCTTGGACACCTTTTTTATGGTCCATCAGCCGTTTTCCAAACATATTGCGCCTTCCGCATTACGTTGCTGACCAGTTCAAAATTTAACCCCTCCTGTATGCTGAGATCATATGGCTGCTGGTAGGCCCAAATTGCCCCTCACGTGCCCGCCCCTTTTTTCAAAAGTTCTTACCATCATTCTGCTCCATTTTCTTCGCAGATTTCGGTTTGGGGCATGCCCCTTCGAAATTTTGATCAGTATGCCATGATATGTCGAAAACGAGGTAATTTTGGCTAATTTGATCATTTTCGTCAATTTTTGTGGTGTATTTATCAAAATATCGAAGGGGCATGCCCCAAGCCGAAATCAGCGAAGAAAATGGAGTAGAATGATGGTAAGAACTTTTGAAAAAAGTGGCGGGCACGTGAGGGGCAATTTGGGCCTACCAGCAGCCATATGATCTCAGCATGCAGGAGGGGTTAAATTTCAAACTGGTCAGCGACGTAATGCGGAAGTCTCAATATGTTTGGAAGACGGCTGCTGGACCATAAAAAGGTGCCTAAGGTGCATTTCCAGAGAAGCACTCTATAACGTAGTGTACCTTGTAAAAAAATAAATAGTAGGCCGTCTTCTTGGAAAGTTTGTACGTATGCCAATATAGTATCTCCTTTATTGCGTATTTTTACAGTTACGTATATGTACTGTATGTAATGTGCTAATTAGAGATGGGCCGAGACTCTCGGTCTCGGTCTCGGAAATCTCGGTCATTTTTGGCGATCTCGGTCTCGGTCTCGACTTTAGAATTTTCAAATTCTCGGTCTTGGTCTCGCAACTTTTAGGGCCTATTTTAGGCGAGACCGAGACTAGATTGAAATCGTGATTTCACAAGCAATTTCATGCCATTTCCAGTGAGATTTTATGAAAAATTTCTCCTGCAGGGCGACTTTAGCCGTTTAAAGTAGCAAATAGAAGTCAACCTCCTATTCACCACTGTTTTTGCCATTATTATTTTTATAGAAAACGACCTTCGGAAAAAAAATGAAAACGAAATGACATAAGTTTTTATACCAATACTTAGTCTCGGTCTCGGTCTCAATCTCGGTGGGTCTCGGTCTCGGCAAAATTCCCTAATCTCGGTCTCGGTCTCGGAAAAAATTCAAAGTCTCGGTCTCGGTCTCGTTTTCAGCAACAATCCAGTCTCGGCCCATCTCTAGTGCTAATGTTTGTGCGAGTACGGATTTTAAACCAGTTACCGTATTTTGTAGGCGCTGTTTCCGATGGGTTCAAAGCCCATGACAGTTCCCCAGACAGTACCATCTGTCTCCAATTGCTCGTGTGGAGCATTGTTGATGTAGGTAACTTTTGCCGTAAAGCCGAAGTTTGTGTCTTTGTAGTCAAACAGACCAATCATATCCATGTTATCTGGGTTGAACTCATACCCTGAAAACTCTTTCTTTTCGTGCCAATCTCAGGGACAGTGCTTGCGTGTACAGTACGTGTACACAGTGCACTACACAGGTACATACGTACATACATAGTATGCTGGGGTGTGAGGTAGGCTACTGCATGCACTACACTACACTGATTATACGCTAGTACCAATCTGAGCTTCTTCCATTGCTTGTATCTTTGATCCAATCATCCAAAACGCCACGTTGGGGTTGATGTTAGGTTGAGAGCTGTAAGTGGCCCTCTGAACTCGGTAGCTGTTCTGGTTGATATCAGAATATGCCGTGTCCCAAGCAACAATCCAACTTTCTCTTCCTCGACAGGTTGAGTTCCAAATTTCGTAGGGTCGAGTTCGATAATATCTGTTCGAGTAGGTGATTTTGCCATTGGTGAGTTCAAAATTTCCAACCATTCCAACGCAGTCGAATAGGTGACCAACGGGATAGTTGGGAGTGGCACTCAGAGGTCCAATTGCACCGCACAGTTGACGGAATAAATAACCTACACAGAATGCAACAGTACACGAGTACACGCTGCATTGCCACTTTCCCCTACAATGAGTTACGCTTGCTACTGCTATATGTACGTAGGCTACAGTACCTACTGTACATCAATGGCGCAGCAAGAAATCACCTGAAAGCCACGCCGGTAAACCTTGATTTGAACACGGTTCTTTCACATGTTCTTTCAGCTGATCCACATATCCCGCCAGTTTGCTCGACAGGGCAGTAGCTAGCACATAGCATGAGGAAGTTAGAAACACGGAATAAAATTGCATCGTTGTTGTGCATCAATGGTGCAAACAGTACAGTCGTGTAGCGAAGTTATGCAGTTCAGAATAGAGTTGACGTCGACGACGGGAGATAATGCGAAAGTTTTGACTTTGACTCATTTCAAAGTATCTACCCAAATCATGCGATCCATCCAAGGAACATATTACAACGTAAGGTACTAACGTAAGGCATGTACTTGTACGCAAGGTTATAGCACAAGTTCCAAAGCTTTAGCATCCAGTTCGCTGTTACGTGTCCTTGCAAACATGAACTTTTCTTGTGATGACTTGATAGCTGGAGCAGGTATAGGTACGTACGTACAATGTGTACGTACACGTACGTTGCGACAAAGACAAACGTTGAAGTCAGTTTGCTTTGATGTTTTTGAAAGATGCGTGATCGTGTAATACGTCTGCATTATGTATTACTCGCAGCCTCTTGGTCCATAATTCCATATGTGCAAGAAATAACGTACAATACAAGTATACCTATATACCGTATTTACCGGTGCATAGCCCCATGGGGGTATGCAAAAATTGAGAGGTCCCATATGGGGGTATGCATAGGGGGGGGTTATGGATGGGGGGGGGTGATGCATGGGGCATTTTTTATGTTTTTGAGAGGTGCGCAGAGGCATATTTTTTAGGTCAAAAGCACGTGTTTTAGGGCATAATTGAGGTCAAAACACGGTTATTCTAGTACAATACACCCCCAAGCAGGCCTATAGGCATCTTAGCTTGGTGTGGGAGTGGCTATGGGTACTATATGACCAGCTTACATAGGTAGGTTCAGGTACTGTACAGTACATATGGGGGTATGCATAGGGGGGGGGTTATGCATTGGGCATTTTTTATGTTTTGCCAATATGGGGGTATGCATTGGGGGGTTATGCATTGGGGGGGTTATCTACCGGTAAATACGGTACATTTTCATCTCCGTCCGTGCTTGAAAACATAATCATCCTATCACAGCTTTTTCACTTACTGTGTGGCATTGGAAATGAAAACATGATTACAACCTCAAACAGCATCTATGTACAACATCTGACCCTGTAAGAAAGGAAAACATTCGCTAGTACGTAGGTACTTAGGTCTATGTGGAAAAATAACAAATATGCACCACTGCAAACAAAATAAAGAATATGCACCTGCAAAGAAGCTGCTTTAATTATCACAGCGGGTAATTGTCGGCAAATCTTCGGTGGACACGCTCTTCTCAAATGATTTCTCCTGATTGATATGCCCATTTTGTAGCAGATGTGACGAAGTCGTGATCTTGAGCTCTAAAACACGGGTAATCACAGTAGCGGTGAAATTCATCGTTCACTGGACAAAAGTTTACGCATACACATACACAACACGGTGATTATGATGCAATTGGGTAACTTATTCTGCAGCATATACGTACGTAGATAGGTAGGTACTACCAAAAAAATACAGGCTGTTTACTATGATATGCAACCTCTAAAATGCCTATAACTTCTGTATTAAGAGAGGAATTTCAACCAGGTTTTTTTATTAGAAAATTGAAAATATGCCTGACAAGCATGCAAAATTTCATTAACGTACACGTACTATTAACGAAGAAACAAGCGACGCCTTTTCAGGTCCGATTTTTCGACGTGCCCGCCTCTTCTTTCAGCACCTGTGCAGCCGTCTTCAAAACTCTGGAAAGACTCTTTTTCAAGCATGTTCGTAGGGATGGCGGCACTGTTTCCTTTATGTTTTGGCATTGTAAGCTGCAGAAGATCCGAATGGATGCTTGAATGGAGCGGAACAGCACACCTCCTTCCATGTGGATTTCAAAAATCGAGCGCTTCTCGCGCTACTGCCTATTTTGACCCCAATGTTTGAGGCTTCATAATTCCCTTCGTACTTAAGACCCATCAATGAAATTTTGCATGATTGTCAGGCATATTTTCAAGTTTCTATTTAAGAAAACCTGGTTGAAATTCCTCTCTTAATACAGAAGTTATAAGCATTTTAGAGGTTGCATATCATAGTAAACAGCCTGTATAATCCCTGTATAGAGAAAATGCCCTACGTAACGTAGTGAAAAGAAACTGAGCAATCCCTGACTCGTTTTGGCTCCAATAAATTGGATCCCAATTTATTGGAATTGGATATTACGAAACCATTTTATTGGATATCCATTTTATTGATTGGATATGGAATCCCCAATAAAATGGTTTCGTAATATCCAATAAATTGGATTCCCAATTTATTGGTGCCAAAACGAGTCAGGGATTACTTCGTCGCTTTTCACTACGTAGGCCATTCTTCTCTATACAGGGATTATAAATTTTTGGTACTACGTACGTAGGCTGAGTTACTTATGTATTGGCTAGTACACGAACGAACCTGCGGTAGTGACGGGACGAAGTTTGATGGATTCGGATTCGCTGCCGCTGTTATTCGCTCCGCCTCCGAAGTATGGCGAGCGGCTGCGAGACTCCTCGCTTCTCACGTCAGTAGACCGCTGTGCTGTCAGCCGCATGTGAGTGAGGGGCGTCTCGGCAGTGATCGCACCAGTTGCCTTCCTCATCATCACGTGAGAATCGCCGGTGCTAGACTTGTCACTGACCGGACAGTGAAACACCAGGCCCGCTTTCTTTCGGAACTGCTTACTCACGATGCAGTAGAGTATGAAGTTTATGGACCTACCGTATGTATACGTTACGTACGTAGGCACGTACTCAAAAGAAAGTACTAAGACGGACAGATTGTGCTCTAATTAAAATTATTTAGTTACTATACTTTAGTACATTACTTGGCTGTGATGACCAGGTTGTTGGTGATGACGATGCCCGGTCGATGCCATCTGGGAATCTCAGCCGTGAACAAATGCATGAGATGCAACACGGTGCTTGGTACGTTGAAGATGAGGAATGAGGTGACGATGACCCAGACTATGACCGTAATTTTTCGCTCTGTTACTGGCTGCTTTTTGCATTTCGTGACACTGCGTCGAATCCTACGATGACTTTGTTGATAGCTCTGGATGTGGTAGGTAAGGACACAGTTGAGGACAATCATACAAAAGAGGGGGATTGCTACTTTGAAGATGGATCTGAGGAGGATGGCCGTTTTCACGAAGCGAGACATCTGGGTCTTTGGCATCACTCGCACCACATAGCTGACCAGAGCAGCGCAATCTGGTGTACTGTAGCTCACCCAGAAAAGATAGTGAAGGCTGCAGCAGAAGGAGAGGGCAACGATGCCCATGACCATCAGCCAGAATTGAGACATACGCCAGACCAAGTGAGGAGCGGACAAGGGCGAGCGAATGGCGATCGTTCTTTCGGTGGTCACCGCCAGGGCGAACCTGCAAGCACTCACTCGTCTCCCCCTTCTGCTTCGCCAGCTGCTCTACAATACTCACCCTTCCTACATACATACATACATACATACATACATACATACATACATACATACATACATACATACATACATACATACATACATACATACATACATACATACATACATACATACATACATACATACTTATGCTCCTTGAAACATGACACATATGTACATACTACTTCACTGTGCTACTGCTGCATGCTACATGTATACGTAAGCTGGCTACCAGATAGAGGATCCAGACATCCAGTTGAGAATGAAGGTCCGTATGTGAAAGAAGTCGTAGTAGAACATGCGAAATAGGTTGGACTGGGAAAAGGATTGGAATGTTGCCAATGAATTGGGGGCACGGACGAGCAAGAAGATGAGATCAGCCATCGACATGGACATTAGAAGCACAGTGGTTTTGCGCCGCATTGCCATTGAGCGTAGGACGGCAATGATGACGAGGTTGCCAACAATACCCACACAAAATTGTAGCGGAAACACATAGTGAGCCAGGAGGTATCTGAGCGAGCCTTCGGCTATCAATGGTCGAAATGCGCAATCAGAAGTACTGCTGTTACTCTGGATATGGATGGATGCCATTTGCTGAACAGCCTCCGACCTTGTCGCAGCTTATACGTATGTACAGCTAGGAGTGAATGTAGTAGCTAGCGGAAGCAGAGTGTATCAAATCAGTTACTTTGAAGAGCGCAATCACTACAAGCAACGCAAACACGCCGACGCACCTGCTATGTACGCTCTATGCTTCTACGCCGATTAACATTCGAGCTAAGTAACTGTGCATTAACATACTGTACATTCGTTTATTAGCAGGAGTTCTCACGGGAGGTTGAAGAAACGAAGAGACACTTTTCACTCCTTGTAAGCAACACACCTCCCTTGTTATTATGCCCACCGCAGATTGAATTCATGTGATGACATGAGCAAGTAAAAATTGAATAGGAGCTCTGGCAATTTATTTTCTTGCAGTAGAAGTTGATTACAGCCCGCGGCTAATTAGGCTAATAATGGTTTTTTTGCGCATATATGGTTCTCGCTCGAAGTTCTTTGTAAATAAACGCATTTTTTAGAGTGTTTATAAAACGGCAAACTGTAAAATTAGTACGTTCCGGTCGGCCGAATGCGTAAAACAAGTGAATTGGTGATTATCTGTAAAATTGCTTATGCACGCAAAGCACATATCTATTTGCCCCCCGCACATGCTTGCACATGTAGGGCACCAGCAACGCGAACCACTCCCATCCCAACAAACTCCATATTCAAAAAAGATATTTCGTTTGTCAAGTTTGAGCACGCCAACTGGCTTGCTTAGACCAGTGCCCCAGCGTTGTTTAATGTTACGCCGGGGCACTGGCCGAAAATACACTAGAACAGCACCTAATAAATGCGACGTAACGGGAAAACATGCGACGAAGCGTACCTCAAACGAAGGACCCTTTTAAAGGGAAAGTACAGGGAAAGTGGGAGTGATCCTATGAAGGCGTCGCAATGTCGAGAAGCCATGCCGTGTCGATCATAATGTACCGTACGATGTCAGGATTCCCCTCAGTCCGATCCACTGCTGGTGCACCGTTCCTTTGTAGTCCTTTGAATTAGCGGACCTACACAGCGGTCCATGCGCGCCGCAGAAAGTACGGCGCGCGCGTAGAGTTGCGAAAGGAGAGGAGGAGGAGATTTGGCAGTGGCACGCTTCCATTCCAAACTGTCGAAAGGGGATTTCTTTCGCAACTGTCTACGCACTCGCCGTACTTTGTACAATGTAGGCCCGGTAATTCAGAGGACTACAACGGAACGGTGCACAAGCAGCGGATCGGACCGATGGTCCAAGGAAATTAAATATCCTTTTCCTTCTGTAACGCATCTTCTCGTTCAAGAAGCCTTTTGGTGAAAAGAGCGCACGGGGTTATGCAAAAGACGGGGCAATACCTACAAGAGACCTTTCCAAAGCTTTGAACTATTTCTTATTTTTTGCCTGTAATGGAGTCAGACAGAAGCTAAGCTAGACATCGGAAACTGAAGCCTCACCAACCATGCCATATCAATGTGTATTGGTACAAAATTTGACCTCCACCTGCTCTACTTACTTCATAAGAAGCCGCTTCAGTGTATAGGGAATGCACTCTGAAACTGAACACTACAGTGTATACATACTCTGTTCATTTGATACTCTGTTCATTCTAAGCCTTATATAGCTCACCTTATAGGTGCATGCATAGCATACCTACATATAGTTATGTACGGGGTAAAGTGCCTTACTGTTTAATTAAAAACAGTACTAAGTCTCTTTGCATATTCATTAAAGTAATACATAGTACATGGCAAGTGCATGGCATAACATGGTGCATAGGTACATACGTAGTAGTATACAACTAAGCCTAATCATCCGTTGCGTGTGGATATTGCAGTAATACTTCCATTATTAAGAATTTGTCCAGGAGAAACTCTGACGGTGTCGGATATATGCGGATCTCCGATTTTGATGATACCTAGCTCATTTTAAAGAGCGTCAAAAATGGAGTCGAATGAATATAATATCAGCTCTGTAACCCTTCGCGAAACAGAGATACGGCCATCGACAACTTCCGCATCCTCGGCGCCATTTTGGCCATTCTTAATTTTGGACTCCAGTCAGGAATATGGCCATATCTCCGCTATTTCTGCTCCTTTTTTGGCGCTTTTTTTACAAATTGAAGCTGAAACATTGGGGAATCCAACCCATGTCTTACCGTAGCCGTATGATACATGCCTAGTGAGATATTTTCAAATACAGGGTGTTTTTTTCGTACAAAATTTTGATTCTCACGGCTATCTTCAGCGCCATGTAACTTCTTGCCCCAACCACCTACAAAGGTGCCACTAGGCTCATTCGATGCGTCTTAATCTGCTCTATAAGATGGCGTGTAACAACCCATTTCCAATCCACGTGTTGCTGAGTTACAGGGTGTTTTCTTTACACAGTGGTATTGTTATGTGAAAAGTATGACGTTTATGAAAAATTTCGCTCTATTTTACTCATATGACCCAGTTTTTTATGCTGAATCTTATGAGCTTACTCCCATCGCTCTAGGCTTAACCGTTAGCGAAATACAGCCTCTAAAAGTTGAAATTTCACCATTTTTCCTGTCTTAAAATCACTTTTTTCAATTAGGCCAATACATGGTCATATGGCACACCATTCGATTCATCTTGACAAGATCTATCGAATGGTCACCATGTCATTATGCTCAGACTCCATTCACATAGTAAAAAACGACAAAAACTGTTTTCTAGCACCCATCCGAAGGCATTTTTGGCTCTAATATGCCATATAGTTGCAATATAGAAATTTTTCTTTGCATTATTAAACAGCGCTAAAAAAATAAGCTTTAAAAAGAGGTATCTATCATCCAAATCAATCAGCCAAAGTGAGCCAATAAGCTTATTAGAGCAAAAATGCTTTCGGATGGGTGTTAGAAACCAGTTTTTGGCGTTTTTTACTATGTGAATGGAGTCTGAGCATAATGACATGGTGACCATTCGATAGATCTTGTCAAGATGAATCGAATGGTGTGCCATATGACCATGTATTGTATTGGCCTAATTGAAAAAAGTGGTTTTAAGGCAGGAAAAATGGTGAAATTTCCACTTTTAGAGGCTGTATCTCGCTAGCGGTTAAGCCTAGAGCGATGGAAGTAAGCTCATAAGATTCAGCATAAAAAACTGGGTCAGATGAGCGAAATAGAGCGAAATTTTTTAAACGTTATACTTTTCACATAAAAAATACCACTGTATAAAGAAAACACCCTGTAACTCAGCAACGCGTGGATTGGAAATGGGTTGCTAAACACCATCTTAAAGAGCAGATTAAGGCGCGTCGAATGAGCCTAGTGGCACCTTTGTAGGTGGTTGGGGCAAGAAGTTACATGGCGCTGAAGATAGCCGTGAGAATCAAAATTTTGTACGAAAAAAACACCCTGTATTTAAAAATATCTCACTAGGCATGTACCATACGGCTACGGTAAGACATGGGTTGGATTCCCCAATGTTTCAGCTTCAATTTGTAAAAAAAGCGCCAAAAAAGGAGCAGAAATAGCGGAGAAATGGCCATATTCCTGATGGAGTCCAAAAGTAAGAATGGCCAAAGTGGAGCTGAGGATGCGGAAGTTGTCGATGGCCGTATATCTGTTTCGCGAAAGGTTACAGAGCTGATATTATGCTCATTCGACTCCATTTTTGACGCTCTTTAAAATGAGATAGGAACCGTCAAAATCGGAGATCCGCGTATATCCGGCCCCCCCATAAAACGTCAGAATTTCTCCTGGACAAATTCTTAAAGTGCCAACTAGTTACAGTACAGAGCACCGGATTTAAGCACTTCTGGATCAGGAGGTAATTTCTGTTTTGAAGAGTCCTCCGCTAAATTCGGGTTTACCCTGGATACGTAACTGAAACATGCTGTACTTACTTGTCATGTCTACATTACAGTATAAATAAACGTATGTGTGTGCGTTGCGCGTGCGCTGCGTGCGTAACAGTGCCCGTTTTCTTACCATTGAAGGCGTTCCTTTTAAGTTATGCATTGCTGAGAACGAGCTGAGGATGGTTATCACTTTAACTTTGCTTGGTCGATTGAAAGAGTCATAATGTTAAATTAAAGTTGACGATGGAATATTGCGGAATACCGGACCCCTGGCTAAAATAGCTCACCATACACGTACACGTACGTACAGTCATGACTCCGAACGATACGGCATGTCACGTAGTACATTTACATGCACTGTTAAAACGTTGGTCTTTACGTCTTAATACAACCCTATAAAAAGTAGAGACTAAGGACTATGACTGTGTGAATAAAAGGCATGCACAGAGTTAAGGCAACAAAAACTTAACCCCCAACTGTACCCCGTCCGACCCCCGACCGACGCCGATTTATTTTAAAAATGCCTACCAAGATCAAGTTGACAGCGAAATACCAGTTGGGTCGTTTATGCGCTTATCGACCGCACGTACACAGCTCTGTGCACGTCTATTGTTCACCTGCCACATTCCTTCTAAATATAGGGTCCTCTGGTGCTGTCTTACGTAATGCTAGTAACTTGGCCTCTGGATGGATATGCTGGAGATGACGAATTCATCGCAAGACTGATCTAAAGTAAGCACGGCAGCGTCGGACCTACATACTGTACTCTCGCCCTATGTATGTATGTATGTATGTATGTATGTATGTATGTATGTATGTATGTATGTCTGTATGTATGTATGTATGTAAGATGTATGTATGTATGTATGTAGGAAGGGTGAGTATTGTAGAGCAGCTGGCGAAGCAGAAGGGGAGACGAGTGAGTGCTGCAGGTTCGCCCTGGCGGTGACCACCGAAAGAAACGATCGCCATTCGCTCGCCCTTGTCCGCTCCTCACTTGGTCTGGCGTATGTCTATTCTGGCTGATGGTCATGGGCATCGTTGCCCTCTCCTTCTGCTGCAGCCTTCACTATCTTTTTGGTGAGCTCCAGTACCCAGATGCGCTGCACTGGTCAGCTATGTGGTGCGAGTGATGCCAAAGACCCAGATGTCTCGCTTCGTGAAAACGGCCATCCTCCTCAGATCCATCTTCAAAGTAGCAATCCCCCTCTTTTGTATGATTTGCCCTCAACTGTGTCCTTACCTACCACATCCAGAGCTATCAACAAAGTCATCGTAGATTCGACGCAGTGTCACGAAATGCAAAAAGCAGCCAGTAACGAGCGAAAAATACGGTCATAGTCTGGGTCATCGTCCCTCATTCCTCATCTTCAACGTACCAAGCACCATGTTGCATCTCATGCATTTGTTCACGGCTGAGATTCCCCAGATGGCATCGACCGGGCATCGTCATCACCAACAACCTGGTCATCACAGCCAAGTAATGTACTAAAGTATAGTAACTAAATAATTTAATTAAAGCACAATCTGTCCGTCTTAGTACTTTCTTTTGAGTACGTGCCTACGTACGTAACGTATACCGGTAGGTCCATAAACTTCATACTCTACTGCATCGTGAGTAACCAGTTCCGAAAGAAAGCGGGCCTGGTGTTCACTGTCCGGTCAGTGAAAGCAGCACCGGCGATTCTCACGTGATGATAGGAAGGCAACTGGTGCGATCACTGCAGCGCCCCTCACTCACATGCGGCTGACAGCACAGCGGTCTACTGACGTGAGAAGCGAGTCTCGCAGCCGCTCGCCATACTTTGGAGGCGGAGCGAAAATAGCGGCAGCGAATCCGAATCCACAAACTTCGTCCCGTCACTACCGCAGGTTCGTTCGTGTACTAGCCAATACATAAGTAACTCAGCTACGTACGTAGTACCAAAATTTATAATCCCTGTATAGAGAAGAATGGCCTACGTAGTGAAAAGCGACGAAGTAAGTCTACTGTTTTGGCACCAGTAAATTGGGAATCCAATTTAATTGATATTACGAAACCATTGTTGTTGAGGATTCCGTATCCAATCAATAAAATGGATATCCAAAAAAATGGTTTCGTAAAATACAATTCCAATAAATTAGGATCCAATTTATTGAAGACAAAAAGAATAGGGATTGCTCAGTTTCTTTTAGCTATGTTATGTAGGGCATTTTCTCTATACAAGGATTATACAGGCTGTTTATTATGATATGCAAACTTTATACTAAAATGCTTATAACTTCTGTATTAAGAGAGGAATTTCAACCAGGTTCTCTTAAATAGAAACTTGAAAATATGCCTGACAATCATGCAAAATTTCATTGATGGGTCTTAAGTACGAAGGGAATTATGAAGCCTCAAACATTGGGGTCAAAATAGGCAGTAGCGCGAGAAGCGCTCGATTTTTGAAATCCACATGGAAGGAGGTGTGCTGTTCCGCTCCATTCAAGCATCGATTCGGATCTTCTGCAGCTTACAATGCCAAAACATAAAGGAAACAGTGCCGCCATCCCTACGAACATGCTTGAAAAAGAGTCTTCCAGAGTTTTGAAGACGGCTGCACAGGTGCTGAAAGAAGAGGCGGGCGCCTCGAAAAATCGGACCTGAAAAGGCGTCGCTTGTTTCTTCGTTAATAGTACGTGTACGTTAATGAAATTTTGCATGCTTGTCAGGCATATTTTCAATTTTCTAATAAAAAAAACTGGTTGAAATTCCTCTCTAAATTACAGAAGTTATAGGCATTTTAGAGGTTGCATATCATAGTAAACAGCCTGTATAATCCTTGTATAAAGTAAATGCGTTACGTAACGTAGTGAAAAGAAACTGAGCAATCCCTGACTCGTTTTGGCTCCAATAAATTGGATCCCAATTAATTGGAATTGGATATTACGAAACCATTTTATTGGATATCCATTTTATTGATTGGATATGGAATCCCCAATAAAATGGTTTCGTAATATTCTCAATAAATTGGATTCCCAATTTATTGGTGCCAAAACCAGTCAGCGATTCCTTCGTCGATTTTCACGTATGTAGGCCATTCTTCTCTATACAGGGATTCTAAATTTTTGATACTACCTACGTAGGCTCAGTTCCTTATGTAGTGGCTAGTACACGAACGAACCTGCGGTAGTGACGGGACGAAGTTTGATGGATTCGGATTCGCTACCAGCTGTTATTCGCTCCGCCTCCGAAAGTACGGCGCGCGGCTGCGAGACTCCTCGCTTCTCACGTCAGTAGACCGCTGTGCTGTCAGCCGCATGAGAGGGAGGGGAGTCTTGGCAGTGATCGCACCAGTTGCATTCCTCATCATCACGTGAGAATCGCCGGTGCTAGACTCGTCACTGACCGGACAGTGAAACACCAGGCCCGGTTTCTTTCGGAACTGCCTACTCACGATGCAGTAGAGTATGAAGTTTATGGACCGTACCGTTTGCAGACGCTCACGTATGTAGGCACGGTAATCAAAAGAAAGGACTAAGACGGACAGATTGTGCTCTAAATTAAATTTATTTAGTTACTATACTTTAGTACATTACTTGGCTGTGATGACCAGGTTGTTGGTGACATGGGGTATGCACGGTTGTCGAGGTCATCCGGGACCCTCAGCCGTGAAACAAATGCATGAGATGCAACTTAACGGTGCTTGGTACGTTGAAGAAGAGGATTGAGGTGACGATGACCCAGGAATATTACCGTAATTCCTTTCGTTCTGTTACTGGCTTCTTCTCGCATTTCGTGACACTGCGTCGAAGCCTATGATGACTTTGGTGAAAGCTCTGGATGTGGTAGGTAAGGGCACAGTTGAAGGCAATTATGCAAAAGAGGGGGAATCGCCACTTTGAAGATGGATCTGAGGAGGATGGCCGTTTTCACGAAGCGAGACATCTGGGTCTTTGGCATCACTCGCACCACATAGCTGACCAGAGCAGCGCAATTTTTTGCCTGTAAGGGTCACACAGAACAAGCTAGTGAAGGCTGCATCAGAAGGAGAGGGCAACGATGCCCATGACCATCAGCCAAATTGAGACATACGCCATATCAAGTGAGTATTGGACAAAAGCGAGCGAATGGCGATCGTTCTTTCGTGGTCACCGCCAGGGCGAACCTGCAAGCACTCACTCGTCTCCCCCTTTGTCCTGCCAGCTGCTCTACTATACTCACCCTTCGTACATAAGCGGCATAACATACAGTATGTAGGTCCGACCTGCCGTGCTTACTTTAGATCAGTCTTGCGATGAATTCGTCATCTCCAGCATATCCATCCAGAGGCCAAGTTACTAGCATTACGTAAGACCAGCACCAGAGGACCCTATATTTAGAAGGAATGTGGCAGTGTGAACAATAGACGTGCACAGAGCTGTGTACGTGCGGTCGATAAGCGCCATAAACGACCCCAACTGGTATTTCGCTGTCAACTTGATCTTGGTAGGCATTTTTAAAATAATCGGCGTCGGTCGGGGGTCGGACGGGGTACAGTTGGGGGTTAAGTTTTTGTTGGCTTAACTCTGTGCATGCCTTTTGTTCACACAGTCATAGTCCTTATCTCTATTATAGGGTTGTATTAAGACGTAAAGACCAACGTTTTAACAGTGCATGTAAATGTACGTACGTGACATGCCGTATCGTTCGGAGTCATGACTGTACGTACGTGTACGTGTATGAGTGAGCTATTTTAGCCAGGGGTCCGGTATTCCGCAATATTCCATCGTCAACTTTAATTTAACATTTGCTGGACTCTTCAATCGACCAAGCAAAGTTAAAGTGATAACCATCCTCAGCTCGTTCTCAGCAATGCATAACTTAAAATGGAACGCCTTCAATGGTAAGAAAACGGGCAAACTGTTTACGCACGCATGCGCACGCGCACACGCACACACATACGTTTATTTATACTGTAATGTAGACATGACAAGTAAGTACAGCATGTTTCAGTTACGTATCCAGGGTAAACCCGAATTTAGCGGAGGACTCTTCAAAACAGAAATTACCTCCTGATCCAGAAGTGCTTAAATCCGGTGCTCTGTACTGTAACTGGTTGGCACTTTAAGAATTTGTCCAGGAGAAATTCTGACGCTTTGTATGGGGGGCCGGATATACGCGGATCTCCGATTTTGACGGTTCCTATCTCATTTTAAAGAGCGTCAAAAATGGAGTCGAATGAGCATAATATCAGCTCTGTAACCTTTCGCGAAACAGATATACGGCCATCGACAACTTCCGCATCCTCAGCGCCACTTTGGCCATTCTTACTTTTGGACTCCAGTCAGGAATATGGCCATTTCTCCGCTATTTCTGCTCCTTTTTTGGCGCTTTTTTTACAAATTGAAGCTGAAACATTGGGGAATCCAACCCATGTCTTACCGTAGCCGTATGGTACATGCCTAGTGAGATATTTTTAAATACAGGGTGTTTTTTTCGTACAAAATTTTGATTCTCACGGCTATCTTCAGCGCCATGTAACTTCTTGCCCCAACCACCTACAAAGGTGCCACTAGGCTCATTCGACGCGCCTTAATCTGCTCTTTAAGATGGTGTTTAGCAACCCATTTCCAATCCACGCGTTGCTGAGTTACAGGGTGTTTTCTTTATACAGTGGTGTTTTTTATGTGAAAAGTATAACGTTTAAAAAAATTTCGCTCTATTTCGCTCATCTGACCCAGTTTTTTATGCTGAATCTTATGAGCTTACTCCCATCGCTCTAGGCTTAACCGCTAGCGAGATACAGCCTCTAAAAAGTGGAAATTTCACCATTTTTCCTGCCTTAAAACCACTTTTTTCAATTAGGCCAATACAATACATGGTCATATGGCACACCATTCGATTCATCTTGACAAGATCTATCGAATGGTCACCATGTCATTATGCTCAGACTCCATTCACATAGTAAAAAACGCCAAAAACTGGTTTCTAACACCCATCCGAAAGCATTTTTGCTCTAATAAGCTTATTGGCTCACTTTGGCTGATTGATTTGGATGATAGATACCTCTTTTTAAAGCTTATTTTTTTAGCGCTGTTTAATAATGCAAAGAAAAATTTCTATATTGCAACTATATGGCATATTAGAGCCAAAAATGCCTTCGGACTGGGCGCCAGAAAACAGTTTTTGTCGTTTTTTAGCTATGTGAATGGAGTCTGAGCATAATGACATGGTGACCATTCGATAGAGTCTTGATCAAGATGAATCGAAATGGTGTGCCATATGACCATGTATTGGCCTAATTGAAAAAAGTGATTTTAAGACAGGAAAAATGGTGAAATTTCAACTTTTAGAGGCTGTATTTCGCTAACGGTTAAGCCTAGAGCGATGGGAGTAAGCTCATAAGATTCAGCATAAAAAAACTGGGTCATATGAGTAAAATAGAGCGAAATTTTTCATAAACGTCATACTTTTCACATAACAATACCACTGTGCTAAAGAAAACACCCTGTAACTCAGCAACACGTGGATTGGAAATGGGTTGTTACACGCCATCTTATAGAGCAGATTAAGACGCATCGAATGAGCCTAGTGGCACCTTTTTGTAGGTGGTTGGGGCAAGAGTTACATGGCGCTGAAGATAGCCGTGAGAATCAAAATTTTGTACGAAAAAAACACCCTGTATTTGAAAATATCTCACTAGGCATGTATCATACGGCTACGGTAAGACATGGGTTGGATTCCCCAATGTTTCAGCTTCAATTTGTAAAAAAAGCGCCAAAAAAGGAGCAGAAATAGCGGAGATATGGCCATATTCCTGACTGGAGTCCAAAATTAAGAATGGCCAAAATGGCGCCGAGGATGCGGAAGTTGTCGATGGCCGTATCTCTGTTTCGCGAAGGGTTACAGAGCTGATATTATATTCATTCGACTCCATTTTTGACGCTCTTTAAAATGAGCTAGGTATCATCAAAATCGGAGATCCGCATATATCCGACACCGTCAGAGTTTCTCCTGGACAAATTCTTAATAATGGAAGTATTACTGCAATATCCACACGCAACGGATGATTAGGCTTAGTTGTATACTACTACGTATGTACCTATGCACCATGTTATGCCATGCACTTGCCATGTACTATGTATTACTTTAATGAATATGCAAAGAGACTTAGTACTGTTTTTAATTAAACAGTAAGGCACTTTACCCCGTACATAACTATATGTAGGTATGCTATGCATGCACCTATAAGGTGAGCTATATAAGGCTTAGAATGAACAGAGTATCAAATGAACAGAGTATGTATACACTGTAGTGTTCAGTTTCAGAGTGCATTCCCTATACACTGAAGCGGCTTCTTATGAAGTAAGTAGAGCAGGTGGAGGTCGAATTTTGTACCAATACACATTGATATGGCATGGTTGGTGAGGCTTCAGTTTCCGATGTCTAGCTTAGCTTCTGTCTGACTCCATTACAGGCAAAAAATAAGAAATAGTTCAAAGCTTTGGAAAGGTCTCTTGTAGGTATTGCCCCGTCTTTTGCATAACCCCGTGCGCTCTTTTCACCAAAAGGCTTCTTGAACGAGAAGATGCGTTACAGAAGGAAAAGGATATTTAATTTCCCTTGGACCATCGGTCCGATCCGCTGCTTGTGCACCGTTCCGTTGTAGTCCTCTGAATTACCGGGCCTACATTGTACAAAGTACGGCGAGTGCGTAGACAGTTGCGAAAGAAATCCCCTTTCGACAGTTTGGAATGGAAGCGTGCCACTGCCAAATCTCCTCCTCCTCTCCTTTCGCAACTCTACGCGCGCGCCGTACTTTCTGCGGCGCGCATGGACCGCTGTGTAGGTCCGCTAATTCAAAGGACTACAAAGGAACGGTGCACCAGCAGTGGATCGGACTGAGGGAATCCTGACATCGTACGGTACATTATGATCGACACGGCATGGCTTCTCGACATTGCGACGCCTTCATAGGATCACTCCCACTTTCCCTGTACTTTCCCTTTAAAAGGGTCCTTCGTTTGAGGTACGCTTCGTCGCATGTTTTCCCGTTACGTCGCATTTATTAGGTGCTGTTCTAGTGTATTTTCGGCCAGTGCCCCGGCGTAACATTAAACAACGCTGGGGCACTGGTCTAAGCAAGCCAGTTGGCGTGCTCAAACTTGACAAACGAAATATCTTTTTTGAATATGGAGTTTGTTGGGATGGGAGTGGTTCGCGTTGCTGGTGCCCTACATGTGCAAGCATGTGCGGGGGGGCAAATAGATATGTGCTTTGCGTGCATAAGCAATTTTACAGATAATCACCAATTCACTTGTTTTACGCATTCGGCCGACCGGAACGTACTAATTTTACAGTTTGCCGTTTTATAAACACTCTAAAAAATGCGTTTATTTACAAAGAACTTCGAGCGAGAACCATATATGCGCAAAAAAACCATTATTAGCCTAATTAGCCGCGGGCTGTAATCAACTTCTACTGCAAGAAAATAAATTGCCAGAGCTCCTATTCAATTTTTACTTGCTCATGTCATCACATGAATTCAATCTGCGGTGGGCATAATAACAAGGGGAGGTGTGTTGCTTACAAGGAGTGAAAAGTGTCTCTTCGTTTCTTCAACCTCCCGTGAGAACTCCTGCTAATAAACGAATGTACAGTATGTTAATGCACAGTTACTTAGCTCGAATGTTAATCGGTGTAGAAGCATAGAGCGTACATAGCAGGTGCGTCGGCGTGTTTGCGTTGCTTGTAGTGATTGCGCTCTTCAAAGTAACTGATTTGATACACTCTGCTTCCGCTAGCTACTACATTCACTCCTAGCTGTACATACGTATAAGCTGCGACAAGGTCGGAGGCTGTTCAGCAAATGGCATCCATCCATATCCAGAGTAACAGCAGTACTTCTGATTGCGCATTTCGACCATTGATAGCCGAAGGCTCGCTCAGATACCTCCTGGCTCACTATGTGTTTCCGCTACAATTTTGTGTGGGTATTGTTGGCAACCTCGTCATCATTGCCGTCCTACGCTCAATGGCAATGCGGCGCAAAACCACTGTGCTTCTAATGTCCATGTCGATGGCTGATCTCATCTTCTTGCTCGTCCGTGCCCCCAATTCATTGGCAACATTCCAATCCTTTTCCCAGTCCAACCTATTTCGCATGTTCTACTACGACTTCTTTCACATACGGACCTTCATTCTCAACTGGATGTCTGGATCCTCTATCTGGTAGCCAGCTTACGTATACATGTAGCATGCAGCAGTAGCACAGTGAAGTAGTATGTACATATGTGTCATGTTTCAAGGAGCATAAGTATGTATGTATGTATGTATGTATGTATGTATGTATGTATGTATGTATGTATGTATGTATGTATGTATGTATGTATGTATGTATGTATGTATGTATGTATGTATGTATGTATGTAGGAAGGGTGAGTATCTAAGGGTGAGAGAACAGCTGGGGAAGCAGAAGGGGGAGACGAGTGAGTGCTTGCAGGTTCGCCCTGGCGGTGACCACCGAGAGAACGATCGCCATTCGCTCGCCCTTGTCCGCTCCTCACTTGGTCTGGCGTATGTCTCAATTCTGGCTGATGGTCATGGGCATCGTTGCCCTCTCCTTCTGCTGCAGCCTTCACTATCTTTTCTGGGTGAGCTACAGTACACCAGATTGCGCTGCTCTGGTCAGCTATGTGGTGCGAGTGATGCCAAAGACCCAGATGTCTCGCTTCGTGAAAACGGCCATCCTCCTCAGATCCATCTTCAAAGTAGCAATCCCCCTCTTTTGTATGATTGTCCTCAACTGTGTCCTTACCTACCACATCCAGAGCTATCAACAAAGTCATCGTAGGATTCGACGCAGTGTCACGAAATGCAAAAAGCAGCCAGTAACAGAGCGAAAAATTACGGTCATAGTCTGGGTCATCGTCACCTCATTCCTCATCTTCAACGTACCAAGCACGGTGATGCATCTCATGCATTTGTTCACGGCTGAGATTCCCAGATGGCATCGACCGGGCATCGTCATCACCAACAACCTGGTCATCACAGCCAAGTAATGTACTAAAGTATAGTAACTAAATAATTTTAATTAGAGACGGGTAAAGAAAAGGGTTACCGCTGCAGGAATATCAGCTGTAGCAGTATGTGTATCTGAAAGCGTATTAGGCTGTTTGCAACAAGAATGGAAGCATGATTACTGCAGCTGCTGCTGGCTGCAGCACGACAAAGTTAGAAAAGAATGTTCGCCGACAGTGAAATTATATTTGGATATAATTATCCAACGGAAGCCTACAATAGACTGGCCACATCTTGTGGATTTGGTGCCAATTTCAAATTCGCAAAGGTACGTTACTACGTTGGTTCCTTGAAGGTACATATCTTGTGCAACATGTTCGTAGTATAGGTAGGCTTATGTGTTTTTTACTAGCCTATTAATACAGGCTGTTTCCTATGATATGTCACCTATAAAAGTGCTTATAACTTCTGTATTAAGAGAGGAATTTCAACCAGGTTTTTTTTGTAAGAAATTGGAAAATTGCCTGACAAGCGTTGCAAAATTTCATTGACGTAAACGTACTATTAACGAAGAAACAAGCGACGCCTTTTCAGGTCCGATTTTTCCACGTCCCCGCCTCCGTTCTTCAGCACCTGTGCAGCCATCTTCAAAACTCTGGAAAGACTCTTTTTCAAGCATGTTCATAGGGATGGCGGCAATGTTTCTTTCATGTTTTGGCATTGTAAGCTGCAGAAGATCCGAATGGATGCTTGAATGAAGCGGAACAGCACACCTCCTTCCATGTGGATTTCAAAAATCGAGCGCATTCTCACGCTACTGCCTATTTTGACCCCAATGTTTGAGGCTTCATAATTCCCATCGTAGTTGAGACCCATCAATGAAATTTTGCATGCTTGTCAGGCGTATTTTCAAGTTTCTATTTAAGAAAACCTGGTTGAAATTCCTCTCTTAATACGGGAGTTATTAGCACTTTTGTAGGTTACATATCATAGTAAACAGCCTGTATTTATTATTCCATTTTATTTATTTATTTATTTTATTATTTATTTATTTTGTGTATTTTTATATTTATTTATTTATCATTTATTGTTTTGGCTCCACTTGCTGTATTATTTCCTTCCGATGATGGGCAACGAGCACCGACCGACCGATGTCCATACAAAAGAATATCAGTTTTCGCTTGAACGCCTAAATTTTCGTGTGAATTTCTCTGGATTATGACCACGCGGCGTTTCCTTTCTGGAGCTACTAAAATCAACGAGTCGTGTTCTTAGTTGTTGTTGTTTTTTTCCGGAAAATCTCCATCCCCCCCCCCCCCCACTCTTCCTTCAACACTGCTCCTTTCTTAGCCGATAGACAGATAGGGGATCTCTGCCCTAATCTTTATCCCTTTTCCTCCCGACAAAATTTATCGCTGCCTGTATGCGTGCTTCCCGTAACGTGTACATGAATGTCAACCGAGCGTAAAATCATGATTTCCTCTCGCTACACCAAGGAAAAATAATCTTTCGCTTTCGGCCGCTTAGTAAGCAAAGCAATTGGTTTTATCGACCCTATCTGATGTGAAAAATTACACCATTCCACGTCTGTCTACGTAATCTTCGTCCGTCTACATAGACATACGACATACTGTACGTACGAACGTACTTACACACGTACGTATGTACTACGTATTACCATGACAAGCTACGACATACGCGACCAATAGTGACCAACGGTCATTTGTGCCAACTGTGGGCCAGCTGAGCCAAAAAATGAGCGTCGCCCAGAAGCGGTGCTCCCCTTTTTCTGTCGTGGTCAAGGCTTTTTAACTGATTCCCCCCCCCCCCCCCCCCCCCCCATATATCGGACTTGCCGCATCACGATTACGTAAGGGGAAGCGAATATTTTTTGGATTAAAGGAGAAGCGGTGCTCTGCTTGATCGCCTTTACGCTAATGACGTCTAGACTGCCTAACTGCTGCACTCAGCTTTTTGGCCATCTCTTTGATTTGTGTCATCAGCAACATGTCGTGTCGTCACAGCGTCTGATTTCTACGTAGGTACTACCAGTACACTACGGAAAGGTCCATCTTCTCGTTTCCGTTTGTCCAAACTTATGTATTCTTGCTTCCGTTCTGCTGTTTATCCAACTAATTCCTGGAACTGTTCCCGGCACTGAGCGGACTTTTAGGCATACCTATGTACCGTATTTCTGGGTGCATAGCCCCCAAAAATCGAGAGGTCTTATTGGCGGTGTATGGAACAAAATTATGTTTTGCCATAATGGGGGTTATATAGAGTGTCTCATAATAAACCGAACACATTTCCGTGCATGTAACTCTGGAACCACACCTTAGATTTTTATGCGGTTTTTTGTATTTAGTAGCCAAGGCTTCAACTTGTATGTATACAAAATTGCAACTATTTTATCCACATACTTCGGAAGTTGCGAGGGTTTGAATATCGAAGCTCAAAATCGACGTTTTTCTTCAGTATGGAAAAATTTCGGTCTTTATTTTCAAGATTAAATAAATAGTACTCAAGGATGAATTATTTGCTGGCATTTCTCAGCTATCCTTGACGTTGGTACCTACTCTCAATCGAACTCCAAAAATAAACAAAAGTGAAACGCAGATGAGCAATACAAAATACGGCGCTTGGCCCAAAATACGCTGGAAACAAAAGGCAAAAATTATCGAATCTCATAAGAACACAAGCGAAAAATTAGAAACGCATATCCCTTGCAAATTGTTGTGTCCCGTATCCTACCGTTGAGATATTTGCACAGTATGGTCGGCAGTGTGAGGATAGCTGGAGCCATAACTCTTTCGCTAGCAGAGGGTGATAACGATGACCGACTTGAATTGAGCAGAGATTGTGAAAATGTCAGTTGTAGCAATACCGCCGAAGGAATAATGGCCCAATTTCTAATTGAGCTCATAGCACCTGTCACTGCGAGAATTCGATTGTTGAACAAATTTCAAACTCCGCATTTGTACGGAAGAAGTGTTTCTAGCTGCCAAAAGAATGGGCATTTGGATATTCGAGTGCTCGAAAGAAAATAAGATAAGGAGACCACAATGTCACTTTTGGTTGACGGCTGTCTATTCTTTCCGCTTCAAAACTAAACTTCAAGGCCTTCAAGGTCAAGTTCGAGAGCACAGAAGGCATGAAATGAAAGCCGTTAGGAAAAGCAGAAACAAAACACTCTGACGTCGACTAAAGAACTTCAACTTTGTGCCTTCTTTCGCCTCACCATGAGTTTCTAGTACATACAGACGTATGCATGGGATAGCGCAATGTTTGTGTCCTTCTTCTCCTTTATCCATCCAGCTTTGGTCGTTTTACTGATAAGAATCTCAATGCAGAATTATTTTCCGTTTTCCGGCACACAGATAAGACAGAAGCGGCAAGCAGAAGGGGGCGGATCGGGACAGGGGACGGTGGGAGCAGAATTAGGGCGGTCGTCAGACAGAATTTGATCAAGAAAGGCAATGACAGCGACGTATAGTATGTACGTGTGGCGCGCAGAAGAGACGAAAGAAATTGGGCATCCGCCCCTTTTTTTTGTCATCATCGACGGCAACGAACGAAAAGAAAATCCGTATTAACGGGCGCGATAGAAGAAAGAGTAGTAGAGACGAAGAAACAGAAGACATTCCTTCTTGTCGTCGTTAGCTGAAGCTTACACATGTTCAGCAGGCAACGATTGCGACAAGGTTTAAGCGAGAGGCAATATTAGCCGTAGGCATGTAACAGACTAAAACAGCATCAGAACATCTACTAACAAATAGGGCTGATGTGTGTGTGTCTGTGTGTGTGTGTGCAATGCGATAAACTCGCTCAGTTTTGCAGCTACAGTGTCGAGTAATGGCTCATTCTAAAGCTTATAAGCCCAAGGGCGCCAGGAAGGCCTTCGATTTTTGATCTGATCAGCCGATCACCAATAATCGATCAATAACCGATATTTTAGTTCTAAAAGCGCGCAGATTCGCTCACACTCACTCAATTTTGCAGCTACAGCGTCCATCCAGGGCTCTTCAAAGAGCTTATGCCCTCGAGAGTGTCAGGAAGGCCAGGGCTGATGTGTGTGTGTGTGTCTGTGTGTGTGTGTGTGTGCAATGCGATAAACTCGCTCAGTTTTGCAGCTACAGCGTCGAGTAATGGCTCATTCTAAAGCTTATAAGCCCAAGGGCGCCAGGAAGGCCTTCGATTTTTGATCTGATCAGCCGATCACCAATAATCGATCGATAACCGATATTTTAGTTCTAAAAGCGCGCAGATTCGCTCACACTCACTCAATTTTGCAGCTACAGCGTCCATCCAGGGCTCTTCAAAGAGCTTATGCCCTCGAGAGCGTCAGGAAGGCCTTCGATTTGTGATATGATCATCCGATCACCAATAATCGATCGATAATCGATATTTTAGTGCTAAGAGCTACAGGCTGCAGTTACTTTTCTTCGTCTTCCACACGACCGGGTAAAATAATCAAACTTTGCAACAGAAAAAGCAAACCGAAGCCCTTCGACTTTTGATCTGATCAGCCGATCGCCAATAATCGATCGATAATCGATATTTTAGTACTAAGAGTACACAGAAACTAAATTCCGCATTTTTTCCAGCCAGTGTTTGCAAATGGCTCGCCTGTAAGTGCACAAGCGGGAGATGTGCCAAAGGGTTGCCAGGTCTGCAAAAGGGCTGCCAGATTGCTAATGCGCAAAAAAGGGTTGCCAGCTCTGCGATGCGATAGGGTTGCCAACTCTGTGAAAGGGTTGCCAGATGTGCAACTTTTTGCCAACTGTCCAAAATGGTTGCCAGATTAGATACAACAACAGGGTTGTCAGATCTGCAAAAGGGTTGCCAAATCTGCAAAAGGTTTTACTGCGAAGCTGTAACGGGCCACTGGTACAATAAATGTCTTTCACCAAAATTTCAAAACTTGACCATCATACAGCTTCGCAAAAGATTGAACCGCGTTCGTCCGCTTTGTCCTTGAGAATGCCAGTTAGAGCCACAACTGCTGGACGCTACATTACATTACATGCGGGAGAGAAGAAGCAAATTTATACGACTGTAAGGTACATACATAGTACATACTGTACGTCGTGTGTATGTTGTAACATGCGCACGATTTTAAGACTCCGGGCACGCGCACTTGTCACTCATTTTAGCCGCGCATCATTATCTGTCTGTCAGCAGAAGACGAAGTTCTCAGTTCAATCACCAAGTATTCCGGCGGCAGGACGAACCGACAGGGGAAGCATAAAATCTTGATGCATCATGCGTCCATCGAATCCCACCAACTCATCAAAACATGATCAGCCACAGCAACTACTACACTACACACGTACGTTCAGCGGGGGAGTGGGGAAGTGTTTTATCGAGTTTCAGCCCACCAGGAGAGCGTCGGGGGAAGTAAAACGGATGACACTGGACAGCGAGCTCTTCAGAGTGCCAGGATGGGCACAAGCACATCAACATGTTGAAAGAGTAAAAGTTCCTCCGAGGCGTTCAAAGCACAAACCTTTCGGCTAGTGCCTGAGTCTTTGATGTGTCTTGTACGTCATACAGCAGGACACAACGCAAAGTAGGTACGTAGCGACAAATGACATGAGAAGCCGTCCAACAAGGAAAGGGGATCGATCATGATTGCGATAAAAGAGAACTGGTGTATTTTTGGGTGAATATCCCCTCACGTACGTACAATACATATCCTCCTGATGTACAGGGTGTCTCATAATAAACCGAACACTTTTCCGTGTATGTAACTCTGGAACCACACGTTAGATTTTCATGCGGTTTTTTGCATTTAGTAGCCAAGGCTTCAACTTAGATGTGTACAAAATTTTAGCTTCGTAGGCCCAGTGGAAGGTGCTCAAACACATCCTTTCTCCGGCGGTCAAAAACGAGGGTTTTTCGCATGTAGTGCGATCAGGGGTCTTTTGTGAGTGGGTCCAAGATAAAATTAGTCTCGTAATGAAAAAAGAGGTTCCAAAATGCTAGGAAAATGTGTATCTCATGCATTATCCCCAGTGCCACCATAACAAACGCATGGAAC
>JASAMW010002461.1:0-33972 GCA_030247985.1 Epsilonema sp. ZAB3_2 | reverse complement strand
TATTCAAGCAAAAAAATTTGCATAAAAAACAAAGGAAACAAAACAACAAAAAGCGCTACTACATACACGCGAAAGTTATTTGTAACCTCTCCCATTTTATGTACTATCTATCTGTATGCTTTGTTATGTGAACCACTCCCGCAGTCGGAGTCCCTATGAACCCAGAGGTGGTGGATATGGCGGCGGTGGTGGTGGTGGTGGCTATGGCTACGGAGGGGGCGACAGTTTCCGTGGTCGCGGAGGAGGAGGAGGAGGAGGAGGTTATTTCCGCGGAGGAGGCAGATACGGTAAGAAAGAATAGTAGTTCAAATATGTAGAAACGGGTGGACAGTGGTCGCAGCCACTTACCCTAGTTATGGTATGCTCACATACTGGCGTACGCTGAGCGCAGCATGGACTCTCCTGGATAGAAAACACCGAAAGCGAAGCAGCTGCGCTTGGCCATACACTCCATGCGCTTGTGAGCGTACCATCATGAACACTACGCTATTGTACGCATGCGTACGCAGAGCGATAATGCAGAATCAATGCAATAATAGCCGACGGCACACGAGACAATTTACTCGGACCGAGCAAATCTGTATTTTATGCTGAAACAGTGGAACCACGAATACGGTCGGACTGTACTTGCGTCTGCTAACCAGTCTACCCGTGTGAGTACTTTTGCTCACACCGAGCATCTTCTCATCTGAACGGTACAGTAGCAGCGACCAACTCGCACCTTCTCGCACCTTGCTCGGTACGAGAATGTCAGCTCGTGTGAACGCGCGTGACGAGAAAATGCTCGGTGCTGGTAAAAGTACCCACGAGGTCAGACTGCTTAGCAGGTGGGAGTTCTAGTCGGTCCATACTCATCGGTTCTTATGTTTCAACACGAAAGATCAATATGCTCCTTACGAGTAACTTGTCCTTTGTGCCGTCGGCTAATGACGTGTGTTTGTGTGTGTTTTTGCAGAGAACGTGCCTCCGAATCGCTGTATCGGCGTGTTCGGGATGAGTCTGTACACGAGTGAGCGAGATTTGAAGGAGTATTTCGGCAAGTTCGGCCCCATTGAAGATGTCCAACTGGTCTATGATCACCCGGTACTAGACGCTGCAGGGAACAGAGCAGCCAAAGAGAACCCGCCAGTGAATTACTAAACCAGAACAAACTTCCATTTTGTTGTTTGTGGGGTTATGTGCTGTTGTACCGTGTACGGGGACTCTGGGGTAAACCCGGCCATACTTTATGACCTCGGAGGATTGATATCTCTTTAGCCGACAGACTATTGGTTTGGTTGGCTGGGTTAGTGTCTCATGGCCGGGTTTACCCCAGATTACTGCCTGCCTATATCCGAACTTTTCTGATACCCGAGCAACACTGTTACTCGTTTGTTTTTGTAGACGGGTCGCTCTCGTGGCTTCGGCTTTATCTACTACGAGAATATTGACGACGCAATCGAGGTGAGTGATCTTTCCTTTCCTTTACCATTGGTGTGGTTAAACTAGTAGTAGTTGTAGTGGAGGCTGGGCGTTGCGCAAGTTTCCGACTGTGTGGATAATCTTAGAAGTGTCTGTATTGTTTCTGTTTGTTCTAGGCCAAGGAGCGTGGAGCTGGAATGGAACTGGACGGACATCGCATTCGCATCGATTTCTCCGCTACTAATCGACCTCACACCCCCACGCCTGGAATCTACATGGGAAGACCGTAAGTTTCAGCCGACACAAACTAATAAATGTACCTACCACACTTGCTTACACTACACTCCCAGCACAGTGCACGAACTTGCGGCCGGCCAGGCTCAATCGACAGCTCAACTACTTGTGTGTCAATAGTACGTGCCACTTTTCAGTGACGGTCGCACTGGCGGAAGTCGTGGTCGGGACTATGGTGGGGGTGGTGGGGGTTACGGAGGGGGAGGAGGAGGAGGTCGCCGCTCTCCCTCTCCCTTCTACGGACGTGGCGGGGGCAAGGGACGCCGCTCTCGCTCCTACTCCTACAGTCCCCGTCGCGGAGAATACTACTGATCCATCCATCCATGCCTGGACGACACTGCTGCGTCACCAATGGATGGAACAAACGTGCGCGCTGATTGGTGGATGGTGACGTCACTGAGGATGATTGCTTTGCTGATTGGTTGAGAGACAGAAGACGCAAGGTTAGTACATACTTGGGTTTTCGTTTCTCCGCTTGCTTGGTTCTCTTTGCATGCGATTTCTGTAGCGTGGTAACTGTCTCTCTGTCCGTCTATTTACGGTGTACTTTTGTTGTTGCGGTACGTACAAGTACGTGATGTTTTGTGGCTTAGGTAGAGCGAGATGAGATAAGGGTTGATGATGATGATGTTTTGTTGTTGATGTTTGAGTGACTGAAGTTGTACCTGTATTCGCCTTGCCCCATAAGAGGAGGTGCCGTTTTCGCCCTCCTCGCCGATTTTTGAGCTGCAGTTAGCAAACGCGTAAATAAAGCCGAAGCAATTACTTTTTCAAAAAATATACCAGAGTTGCAAAAAGTAATTGCTTCGGCTTTATTTACGCGTTTGCTAACTGCAGCTCAAAAATCGGCGAGGAGGGCGAAAACGGCACCTCCTCTTATGGGGCAAGGCGAATGTACGCCAGGTATGTACGTACATGATGTAGCGTGTTAGTAAGTACGTACTGGTTGGTAGGTAGCTGACGCGAGGAATATTTTACTATATTGTCATATGCGAACGGGCATAGGGGGCATTACAGCGGCTGAATTTATTGACTTTGGGGGATGTCGAGCCGGTGAATTGAGAGAGCTTTTCAGAAGCATAATGTGGACATCCTGTAACAGATGGCGTCTCTCTTTTCACAGGCTCGCCCTGCTGGGGATTTTCTCTCATACAAATACGTGCCCGTTTGGTAGGTACTGTATGTAGAAACTGTAGGTACGTATGTGTTTATGTACAATACAATAATACACATTTGAGGAAGGCATTCTATCCAAGAACGATTTGTTAATGTACGTGATATCCATCCGTATGCGTTGCTGTAACCTACCATATTTGTCTGTGTACGTAACCATTGTAGTATAGGTAGGTAAGGTCGGTACTGTATGAGTTTATTCACCCGATTTGCTTACCGATTTCCTTGTTTGAATGGTCTTCGTTGTGTTGAAGGGCAAAGAAAATTGAAGTGAAGAGGAGAAGAAGGAGGAAGATAGAAAAGACAGCTCAGAAAAGAGAGAAAGAGCGCTAAAGAAAAGAGCTCATGAAACATGCACATGTGGGAACTTCTCCTCGGGCTGTTGAAGATAGAGAACAGAACAGAATACATCATTCCGAATGAATAAGACATCTCTAGCGCTCTTCTGCAGAGAAGAACAGAAAGAGAGAACAAAGAAGCTGATGAAGCTTGAAAAATGAACAGATCCGAATACAAAAGAACTGAATTCCAAATTCTCCCAACACAATGGCATCTTAGGGTACTGTTGGGAGTAAAACAGCAAGAAAGCCACGAATCCGAAGATTTCCCCTATCCGACTTGGTAGCTTTACCCCACAGTACCCTACTTTTTCCAGGCTGATGTTTCAAAATGTAATTTTTACGGATGATGACCCAAGCACGGTTACCGTACGTACATGCGCACATATTGGTGAAAACCTCCATGAGCGCCTACCTGCACATCCGCTTGTGGCGCAGTGTCGACGTCGCAGGGGTGGGTTATTTATTTTATATTTTGTATGAACGTAGTACGAGTACAGTAACCCTCAGCTTTGCAGCGTGGAACAAGCGCCACACATGAGCGCCTGCATTCAATGGATGGTATGAGAGTTCTCTTCAAGTTTGGTAAGCCTTCGCTTTGATGCGTATAGTAAGTACGGCTATGCTTTACTTGCAGTCAACTTTACGTCAAAGAGGCCTACTGCGTAAAATAAATGTATGCCATCAACCTAATAGTGTGCAAACTATTGAATAAAGTTTGGTTCTGTCTGTGGCGAGTTTATTGCGTACGAAGTGATGTGTTCGTCACAAGTACCGTATTGGTTTGGTATTTCCATGTTGTATGCATTTTGTGCCATACATTCCTGTGTAAGTGTCTATGCCCTGCTGTACCTACTACGTCACTTGTAAGTTGCAGCTAAAGAAGCGACACGATGGCCGTAGCCAATGGCAGTGACGATTGGCCTATCACCTCTACTGCCGACCCTTTCTTCGCTCCTCTGAAATCCAGCTGCACACTGGAGCAATTGGTGTTGGGAATATCTGGCTCCAGCGATGACACAGAGCTATCCAAACAATTTCCAACCTCATCGGGAACCGCGAAACCCGTAGAAACGGAAACACATCGCAGCAGAAAGCGTAGGGCGGAGAACAACCACCAAGATGACCCTCAACTGGCACCAAAATTGGCCAAACTCGACCCGAAAATTGGGATGCCACAGCTGAGCCTAAAGAAAGCCATGATGGACGTTGCAAAGTTCGCTCTTGCTGGCTATGAAGGAGAAGAAAAAGTCAGTGCGCAGGAACGGATAGCGGTCAAACTGGGAGCGAAGCCTAGGAAAAAGAAGGCTGTGAATTACAAGGAATTGAAGGTGCTAAGAAAGCAAAACAAAGAGGTGGAGAAGGAGGAGAGGCAACGCTTGCAACTTGTAGGAGGCAGGGGAAAGATAAGGAAGAAGGAGCGAAAGCGCGCGCAGCGGCAGAGAAAGATTGATAAATCGAAGGGGAAGGTGTGATTTCTAACGTCATTTGTTTGTTTGTTTGCATTGATATTAAAGCTGAGTGAGTAGCATTTCGCAGTATTGTTCATACGTGGTCATGCGTACGGCGCATGCACGCAAGATTTATGTGTATGATGTCATGTAAAGCTGAGTGAGTAGCATTTCGCAGTATTGTTCATACGTGGTCATGCATACGGCGCATGCACGCAAGTTCTATGTATATGATGTCAACTTCATCAAAGATGCTATTAAGGGGTGGCATTGGGAAGCTCAGGCGTATAAATACGAGGCGATCAATGCCATTGGAGGCACAGTTTCACTTCATAAGGTTGCTTTGCTTTCACTTACTGGTTTTACTGTAGCACAAAAGCTTTCATTTCCCTGTTGCTTTTGTGGCGTTCGTAGTTTCTTGGTAACGTCTACCGACAGGAGCTCATTGATTATTAAAATGGGTGTGCTTTCTGTAATGCCACAAAGTACTAGAAGCGGGCAGTGGCGCTACGTAGTGCGCCGGTGTGTGCACACGACAAAAGTGTCCATAAGAACGATTTGGATACGTAACAATAAGGTGTACATGCCGGAAAATATGGAAATGCAATTTCCGGTTGTATCTGATCGAGCATCGATTCGGCTGAGCTTTATCCTACAAGCTTTGCCACCGCACGACAAGTCTAATTGCTTCTGTTCTATCAGTAAGCATTCGGACGGCGGGTCCTTGAAGTTTCGTCTATGTCAAGAGCATCCGCAGTTCGCCTATGCCGTTCTGCCCACAGCCTTGTCGTTCTATGGTCGGCAGGTTGTGGAAATCACGCTGAAACACGATCAAAAACCTAGCAGCTGCTCTTCCGCCTATTTCTTGACCAACAACCTTCTGGAACAGATCTGTACGCAATGTCCGAAGTTGGCGGCGCTCACCATGGAATACCTGAACTTGAGCAGCGTGGCAGAGGAAGAAATACTCAGCTTGACAAAGTAAGTAGTAAGTACCATACGTAGATATGCCGTATCACGTTGTACTTTGTAAATCTTAAAAAGTCGATATTCACCTCGCGTCAATAGCGCCGCAAGTGAAAGAGTCACGCTTGAAAGTTCACGACTGGCCAAAATGATCGGCTTTTCCAAGTCATGTTACTGCATGTTAATACTAGTACTGCATGTTCAAATTTAGATGGAATGAGTACTCCGTACTTTTTTTGCTGCAGGCTGAAAAAGCTTCGCCACCTGTCCGTGGTGGATTGTTTCGGGGTCAGCTCCCTTAACAGTACCAGCCTTCTTCGCCTCATCAGCGCCGGCTGTATCCGCTCCCTCGTGATCAAAGACGCGCGAACCGTGAGCGACACTTTCCTCCGTAAACTGGCGCCGAATTTCCCCCAACTCACCCGATTCCACCTGGAGAATTGCACCAATCTTACCGGGGACGGAATCGCAGCAGGAATTCTGCCCTGCTTGGAACTAATTCCGGACAATTCCACCTTCGTCATCAAGGATGAATCGGCGGTGAATTTGACCGGAATTCTGGAGTGGCTGAGAAAGGACGGCAAACAGCACGAGCTGGTCTGGAAGCAGGAACTGAGGCCGGTCGGGAATTCCGGAAACGCGTGGGTGTCTGAGCTGCTCGTTTGGAAGCGCGAATGCACGGGAAAAATGGCCAGAATCGTTCAGGGCCGGTTGGTCGTTGAAACTATGCGATACTGAGAGAGAATACGTAACACGTAAATGGCAGTACTATGTACTGCTGATAGGAAGGCAGTACACTGTACAATACAATAAACATACCCACTAGCGCCAGTACAATTACAGGGTGTCTCACGTAGACCTACCTAACGACTCAGCCGTATAACTTCCGTATTACAGTAGATATGAAGCTGAAATTTTGTCCCCAGAAACCCAAGAATATACCATACTTTGTGGCAAAATTTGAGCCAGGTACGTCAAGCAGGGATGAAATTACGAGCTTGCAAAGTTGCGACCACTTTTTTCAGCATTTCGAAATCATTGGTGCCACTATTGACTTCGACAGACCCTTGAAGGCTGTTATGGGCAGCAAATCGCCTGTATTTTTGAATCCTTTGTGTTCTGGACTGTGGTGATGTTCAGCCATTGTTGTACCACCGTATTGCCATGTTGGATAAGCTGCTAGACCATGCTGAGCAAAAGATTCTAATCTCAAAACCATGCTCAGTGCAGGAAAATGATAAAAACAGGGTCAAAAATTTATAAGCCTGTAATTTCGTTCGCTGTGGGCCTATCTGACTCAAATTTTGCCACAAAGTATGGTATATTCTTGGGTTTCTGGGGAGAAAATTTCAGCTCGATACCTACTGTAGTACGGAAGTTATAAGGCTGAGTCGTTAGGTAGGTCTACGTGAGACACCCTGTATTATGTACGTACTTGTGTACTGAACATAGTGCAATACCATTAGCTCATGGGCTCTTGATTTGATCTATGGTATGGACTGCAGCTAGCGAAATAAAGCATTTTTTCGTCGTACAAGAATATTTTATGCTTCAAACTGTGAATAGCGACAGATATTCACTCGCTAAGCTATCCAGTGAATATTTGTTCAGGTCTAGTTGGAGGGCTGTTCGATGCTTTCTGGCTTCCTTTGGATGGGTACAGTACCTACGAAGGCGTTTCAGTAGCTGAGTTTCCGTGTTGTACAGGCACTCCTTTGGAAATATTTCAGGATATGCTAACCCATTTGGACATAAAGGCATGCAGCCACAGTAGACCGCCTCCAACCTGGAAAAACGAATCTCCGCTTCAGAACAGAATACCTTTGTAATTTCAATCAACCTACGTACACGTACATTCGGTATGGATGGATGTATGTACCTACCTACTATAGTACTCTCTTACTTGTTTGTACAGATTATATTGTACGTAATGTACCATGTCACATTCAGTACATTCCAATGTTACGTACATCGCGACGCCGAAAAACTCATGCCTTGCCGTTGAAACAGCGACGTGTGCAGAGCTGAGAATAGCGTAATATTCATCCTTGGATTCCACAAAGCCCCATTTCCTAATGTGGCACTGCAGCTGAGCATACGCTTGGGCAAAAATGTCTGGAAAATCCACAAAACTTTATAAGAGCTAAATAAATATATGATGACAAAGAAATGAGAATTGGCCATACCTGGCACATCGCTGAATCCCTGACCCAGCACCGAAAGTTGAAAGGGCAGTTGCTCGCTCGCCAGTTGTAGCACAACCCGAAAGAACATCACTGGATTTTTGTCATGTTCCCTAAACTTATAGTCAAACATCCATGCTTTTTCCATGCTTTGAAAAAGTGTGGTTTTGCTCTTTTCTTACCATCTGTGCGCCCATACAATGTGTAGGCTGGCATCATCTTCGCAACCGTGATGCATTCTTGGTAAACTCTGGAGATCTTTTGGAAAGTTTACAGGAAAGGAAAGCACGCGACATTTGGGCAGAATTTTCTTCGCTAAGCCCTTAGGCCTGTAGTCTGGGATTAGCTTGAGAAAATGGTCGATATTGCACAGGAAACTGTCCATATTATGACGAGAGTTGAAGAGTACAGTGTCAGCAACAAGACATGATAGAATCTGATTGTATCCGAATTGGAAATCTCGATCTTTCGCTTCCTGAATTGGATAGGCGAGCTGATTTTCGTGAAAATAGAGAATTTTTCGAGCCAATGCCATCTCCGGACGTAAAGCCAGTAATTCTGCCAGGTTGAGAATGCTGGACGCAAAAATCACCCTGTAAACAGATTGATCATCCAGGAAATTTGCTCATTTGCCTTGGAAAGAGAACGGGTTTGATAAAAAACCAAACAACTTACCTGTATGATTTGTCCGAGGGAATTTGTTCAGCGAAGTGCAGTGCACTCGTTCTCGCTCTCCAGTGCCATTTCTTTGCTGACATAGTCACCAGTTCGACTGCCTCGTTTTGATTGGTCTTCGACAGCAGTTCGTACAAAGAATCCATGAGAACTTTGTGAGAGCCACCGTAAAATGGCTCCAACAGTAAAACGGCAGCCATCATACTAAAGATCAGTTAACTGTGATGCATGTCACTGCGTCAGAGCCAGTCAGTATGTACAGGGTGTCCCACGTAAACCTACCTAACGATCCAGCCTTATAACTTCTGTATTACAGTAGATATCAAGCTGAACTTTTGTCCCCAGAAACCCAAGAATATGCCATTTGTTGTGGCAAAATTTGAGCCAGATAGCTCAACTAGGAATGAAATTACAGGCTTGGAAAATGTTGGACCCTGTTTTCCCCATTTTCCGCACTGAGCGTGGTTTTGGGACTAAAATCTTCTGCTGAGCATGGTCAAGCAGCTCATCCAACATGGAAATATGGCGGAACAATAATGGCTGAACGTCGTCATGGTCCAGAACACAAAGAATACAAAAATACAGGCGCTTTACCGCCCGTAACAGCCTTCAAGAAGCTGTCAAGGTCAATAGTGGCACCACTGATTTCAAAATGTTGAAAAACGTGGTCACAAATTTGCAAGCTCGTAATTTCATCCCTAGTTGACCTATCTGGCTCAAATTTTGCCACAACAAATGGCATATTCTTGGGTTCCTGGGGACAAACTTTGAGCTTGATATCTCCTGTAAAACGGAAGTTATATGGCTGGATCATTAGGTAGGTTTACGTGGGACACCCTGTATTTACGCATAAAGAAAATTTCAGCTGCTAACACAGCTATATTTTTTTCTAATAAAACCTTGGTATTTGGGAAAAAATTTTATCTTCCAGTAAACCAAGCAGAAACAAAAACATTTTTCATACAAGAAGAGCAACATTGCGGTTATTGTTACAATTATAAAATTAAGAACTACTGATAGATGCCACAGAGAGCAGCCAAATACCTACCAATAATAATTCGTTTCTCACGCAGGAACGGAACACTCAACACGATAGTGAGGTCAAGAGAATCATCGAACTAACTGTACTGTACAGAACAGAAGACCAAACTCGTTAGTATCACGCTAAAGTTACAAGAACAATAACAAGAAAAACAACGAAACAATGAGTTACAGTAGTAAATGTGCTACAACGACGCTATCAGACTAAAAGATTGTTGTACCGATCAGTTTGTCTGTGCCCAGCCCAAGACCGTGAATGCGTTTCAGCGTTATGCAGTCTTTGTAATTCACAGTGCAACAACTCATACAGAACGATGGTTCAGCAATGCTTCTTGTCTTATCCGTGCTTACGAACAGTTTCCACTCGATTTCTGCAATAGGAAAATAACACTACCCATGACACTACGCACTTTACGAAAGGCAAACTGAATCGCGCCACCCCAAGCTGTAGTAGCCCATGAGGAGGGGGAAAAACTACATCTGTTGGCCACAGTACACAGTCAACATGGCAGTATCAAAATAATCCTGTCCTTTCTTCTGTCTAATATATACAAATAGCAACTACATAGGCTTCCATTTTCACTCTCCCAAAACAAAACAAAGGTAAATACTGTATAGGATGGGGCAATTGACGCCTTACTTGAAAGTCTGATAGCGTTTCAGTGGGCGTACTGGCTTCGCCTTCAGTATTTCAATCTTTTGAACTGAAACAATAACAAGCAAATGACATACCAGCAATGCATTATGCTGAGACCGATAGGCAGTATTGCTGAACCTCTGAACCTTATAGTATTCAAAAGATAGCGTTGGTGTTACTTTTGGCGGGGTCGTAGACGTTTTCTGGTTCCGTGCGCTTCAGTTTCTGGTGACAGTGGTATCTGTTAACGTAGGTGGAGTAGCGCGGGGATTCCTGCAGACGCTGGTGCATCTCCCGATCGCGCTGACGTTTCCTGTCCCATCTGAACATACAGTGCAGTCTGTCTTCACCAACATTCATCATATAATAGTGCATGTGCTGCTCGTGCATAAAATGGTTTCAGTGGCACTCGACAGGATATCGATAGCTAAAGAAAGTATTTACACACGTGCGTTGCGCAGTACGCACCGTTCGAAGAGACCAGAAATACATTGCGGAGTTTTCAAAATAAAATAGAGAACAGAGACCAAAAAAAGTAATATCAATAAATATGGGCGCCTCAACCTGTCTCCAATTTTCTTGGGCTGTGCAAAACATAGGTACCTGACAATTCTCTTCTCCTCCGCCTCGAGTTTATGATGCCTTCGGTCGAATGCGTCGTCGTCCAAAACTTCATTCTCTTCCTCTTCCGCCTCCTTCCTTTTTCGCGACGTCCTCTCCCTCTCCCCGGCCTTCTTCTTCTTCTTGCTTTGGCCCGAGCTCACCAGTCGGTAGGACGGAACTGTAAACAAAGCCCAGCTTCAGTTACCGTGTCGTGTCGCCCTTAGTAGGATCAAGCAAGATGACTGCCTCTATGATAATCGTATGGCCTCCGAAAGATGGGGGGGGGGGGGGGGGGGGGCATGCGTCGAATGGGAATGGAACCACCACCTTCGGGCATACTGGACAAACGCCGTTCAGTTACGCAGTACATTACACTCCTAAGCCCATCTGGCGCCGTGGTTGAGGCGGTAACTCACGCGCCTGGCAGGTTCAATTCTCTCACCTTCCACTCCAGCATCCTCCCTCTTGAACGGCTCATTCTTCCTCGCATCCAGCGTGACCAGCTCCACAATTTCCTTCTCCTGCCACCCGTCTTCCTCTTCCTCCTCCTCCTCCTGCTTTGTCTCCCCTTTGTGCTGCTGATGCTCGTTTGAGCCGGTAGACGTGGCTCTCTTTCTCTTGGGAGTCGTGGCTCCTGCCGGTTGTTGGCCTTGGCACTTGGACTGCGTTCCCTTCGAGTCTTTGCTCTTTCGTTTATTGTTGTTGCTGTTGGAGGGGCGAACTACGATGATGGAGGACGGCGCTGGCACCTGCGGTTGGTGGTTAAGCTCGCAGTTTTTGCGGCGCTCTTTCCGGTCCAGACGACGAAGCAGCTGAAACAGATGAAACAAGGGGATCAGTAGTAGGCCTATGAGCCATCGAATAAAGCATGAACTACAGTATTACACACACGCATTGTACATGATGTACAGTACGTACATACGAACGTAAACTACGTTTTTGCAAATAAGTACATACATAATTACATTACTATCAACTCTCTATGTACTGTATGTACATGTACACACTACGTTGGTTGTACTAAGATTGCTGCGGGGGAATAGAAGACGGACTGGCGGATCGATAATGTGTTGGTCACGCTTGTGTAGGAAACCTATTAGTAGTGGACAGGGGGAGGGAGGAAGGGAAAAATGTCATCGCGCGAGGAGCGCTGCCCACTGCCCAAAGAAGAGAGAGACAAAAGGCTGGACAGCCTTCGCTAATAATTACCCTCTCTGAGCGCACAGCAGGCAGGAAAGGCGATGACAAGATAACTGGAAAGCCCGACCCAAGGAGTGACCAGAAAAAATAAATGCCTTTCTCCGTCTTCTATTAACTCGAGGCAACTATACATATACATACATACCTGCTGAACGTACATCCATTTCACACCTCACTGTCTCAAGTATGTACGCACTTCCATCCAACATTCTCAGTACATCCTGTACGTACCTGCTCCTTTTCCTCTTGCTTCTTGTTCAAATCCCGCTCCAGTTTCGTGAGTCGATCCCGCAGCAATTTCATGAGTCGCTGCTGAGCGTGAAAATACGCGCGCGTCAGCCGCCCAACGCGTCTCCTCTTTAACCCATCCCCCTGTTCGTCCACCTTAGCCTCCTCCTCTCCAGTAATAGACAGCAACTGCATGGTGAGCGAGCTGAGGTTGGGCCACGAATTGTCCTCCTTCCAGTCATCCTCCCTTCCCTCGTTGGGCAGAGGTTCTTCTTCGCAGCCGCCAGATTGGGACAAAACGCTGCTCTGCTGCTTACTGGCGCTCTCCGCCTCCTCAGCCGCCTCTTGTTTGAGCTAGAAAAAAGAAAGAAAAAATGTGGGCGGGCCCGGGAATCGAACCGGGGACCTCGCGCTTCACAGCCGCGCACACTACCACTGGGCCACGGGTACGGAACCGCAGGAGGTAGTGATTCACTTACGTACAGTTCGTATACGTACATACATAATTCCGTCTCTTCATTGAACCACGTAGGAAATCAAACCGGCGATCTAGCGCCTCAAAGCCGCGCACACTACGACCAGTGATTTATGTAGGTACGTACGGTGGTACAGCCTACCCTGGATAGTTCCGCTTCCAATGAGGTCCTTTGGCCGTCTTTTCTTAGTATTAGATCGTGCAGAAATCTGATCAGTGTCAGCTGGGCCTTGATGAATTCCTCCAGTTCGCCATGCGTGGAATTGATATTGCCGGCAGTTCTGCGCTGTTTCTGCTTCGTTTCTTCAGTCCCAGTCTGCTTCTTGCGACGTTTCTGAGCAGTCGCTTCAGCAGCATCTGTCGTCGCTTGTTCTTGAGCAATATCCGTGGATTCCCGTGTAGCAATTTTCCGTCTCTTAGGCGATGGTTTCGGGGTTTGAGCGAGTTGCTTTTTAGAGGCGGGCGCAGTTGCACTGCTATGTTGCCCTCTCTGCTTCTGTCGGCCTTCTTTTGCCAGTATTTTATCTATGATCACCCGTGATGCCTTGGAAGACACTGAATGCGCGGCTACTAATCTGCCCCGCAGTAACGCTCCATTCTTCCGTTTTTTCGCAGCAAGAATGACACCGTTTTTACGACTGGCGGCAGTATGCTGAGTCGCAGCAGCTTTGCACATTTTGCTGGCTTTTTTCGGACTTGGATTCAACGATGCAGATGAAGCCATTTCTGGCTCACATTTTGAATCCCAGCGTCGCACGCAGGTTTTCCAGGCCAGACGATTCTGTATGTATAGTACAGCCTTGCTGCAACAATGTCAAGACCTGAACCTGAATGCACTGGTGACTGGTGAGGAAAAGGACGCTCCCTTGAACACGAAAACAACGGAAAGCGACCATTCAATCCTGCAAAAAATGAAAACAGCAAAAAACAGTGGACAAATAAAGAGCCCACTCGAGTCAGCGCTGAACGACATAAAAACACAGCACGCATGCAGCGCTCATGCCGCGTTCACCAGACGTCCGTAAATCCGTAAACATCCGACGTACCTAGGAGTACATTGCCGTTTGCGATGCCGTGTACTCCCATAAACGTCGGACGTTTACTAGTAAAGTATAACCAGAAATTCTGTCACCCATTGAAATTTTTTCTCGGCCAATATAAGACGTAGAGCACAGTGGTCAAAACTTCCACGGCTAACTTTTGCTCGGATTTCCAAAAAAAACCTCTTGCGTCTATCTGCTCTCAGTGGCGAGATATCGCCAAATAAATTCCTTCAGCACTGAAATCGCCAAATTGGGCGTGGACCATTGGGCGATTCTAAACCTCGCAGTCTCATATTGGCCGAGAAAAAATTTCAATGGGTCACAGAATTTCTGGTTATACAATAGATACGAATGGACGTTACAGACTTACGAACGTAGAACGCGGCATGAGTTGAGTGGGGTGTTTATCGGTTTCCACTTACCGCAGGAATGAGTGTCAGTCTCAACGAAGCCATTTTGAGCTCCGCCTTCGCATTGTACCCAAGCGTTGATTGGTTCGCGCACGTTCAATCGATGGAGCACGGCAGCAACCAAACCAGGGACTGTTCAAATAACACATCATAACAACACACAATCACAATGCACAGCACACCTGCAATGCACCAAAAGGAAAATAGGCCAGTTGTCGATTATCGACCGCGCTCGCAAAAGTGCCCACAGCCACAAAAATTCAAACTTTTTATATATTGAAGCCACAAACATTCCATTAGACAGCAACAAAATAAAATTTTATGGCGAGTAGGCACCCCTAATTATCATCATCGGCGATAGCTGCTTTTGCTCGTTCCGTCCAATCAAAAGGCGTCCATCTTTCCTTCAGTCGCTTCACTTTCGCTTCGATTTCTTCGAAGTTTTCATAAGACGGTTTGCGCCACAAATTGTGATCCAAGTCCAACATGCCACCAATCACTTCCTAAAAATAGTTGAGCAAACATTTTATCACAAATCAGTATTATGACTGGGTCGGCTACTGTACTGTGGTGTGGTTGCGTTTACTTTCTGCGTTGCTTATTGGTCACCTGCTTAGATAGCGCGAAAACATTGGTGTCCTACGTTACCCCTTACCCATCGGTCCGACTTTCCCCAACCCTACCCTTCATTTATTTGGATTTTTTGCATCAGTCCGGTCTCTATTACCAAAAATATATAATCCCTGTATAGAGAAGAATGGCCTACGTAGTGAAAAGAAACGAAGCAATCCCTGACTCGTTTTGGCCCCAAAAAATTGGATCCCAATTTATTGGATAGTACAAAACCTATTTATTGGATATCCTATTTATTGGATATCCAATTTATTGGATATTACGAAACATATTTACTGGGGATTCCATATCCAATAAATTGGATATCCAATAAATAGGATATCCAATAAATAGGTTTTGTACTATCCAATAAATTGGATATCCAATAAATTGGGATCCAATTTTTTGGGGCCAAAACGAGTCAGGGATTGCTTCGTTTCTTTTCACTACGTAGGCCATTCTTCTCTATACAGGGATTATATATTTTTGCTGTTACCATCTATTGTTTCAGCTTTACAAACTGCTTTGCAATCAATCATGGGCTTACTGACAATTCTCAAGAAAATGCGGCAAAAAGAGAAGGAAATGAGGTTGCTAATTTTGGGTCTTGACAACGCCGGAAAAACTACCATACTGAAGAAAATCAGCGGAGAAGATATCGACACCATTTCGCCTACGCTGGGCTTCAACATCAAAACTTTGGAGCACGGACCCTACAAGCTGAATGTTTGGGATGTGGGTGGACAGAAATCCCTGAGATCTTATTGGAGGAACTACTTCGAACAGACGGAAGGTAAAAGTGAAAAATGAAATTTAGTCTGGCCAGAGAGAGTTTGCCATGGGACTCAAGTCGTCCGGTGTAATTTGCATGTACTTCTGCTAAATGAGAGTACATGAAGCATGGACAAAAATCCGCATTTGTGAATCTATTTTACGCAACGCGCCTTAGTCAGACATCCATCCTCCAAAATCTACGAACATACGGTACAGTACTATCTTCCACATTGCGTGCGTACATACCAGACTAAATTCCAAAGTTTGGGAATCCCTCTTTTTCTTTTTGAGGCCTAATTTGGGTGGTGGACTGTGCGGACAAGCGACGCTTAGCTGACTGTAAGCGGGAACTGCGCGAACTACTGGTAGAGGAGAGGCTAGCGGGCGCCACCCTGCTCATATTCGCCAATAAACAAGACCTGCCCGGCGCCCTACCGGCAGAAACCATCAAGGATTTGTTGGAACTGGACGCAATCAAGAGTCACCACTGGCAAATTCTGCCCTGCTCTGCAGTTACTGGACTGAACCTGTTGGAAGGCATCGATTGGCTAGTGCAGGATATCGCCGCTAGAGTGTTCACTATGGATTGAATGATCGATCATGTACAGTACCTACTACTACTCTAGTGCATGCACAGTTTGTGAGAGAAACACCAAGTTGGTTGAAGGCGCCTTTGTTGTGTTGTTTGTATTTGCCATTCATCGTTGTTTGCGGTTCAACTCTGGTTGCATAGTACTTGTTCAAAACTAAAATTTTGCGTTTCGAGCTCCGATCGTGTACGCTTCGCTACTTTTGAGCCCACACAACATATACGTAGGATTACATGCATGGTATTGTGGGGTAAACTCAACTCGCCTAACCTAGTACGTACTTCCTTCTTTTCTACTCAGCGGCCGGTCTTGCCCTTTACCTTTCCAAAATGCGCTGGAAACATGCCTTCCTGCTCGATAACATGAGCGAATCCATTTTGCAGTCCAAAATCCACGGCGAAGTAGGAAAATCCTTTGGGTATGGACTTCCTCAACTCTTTATGGGATAAATCCACCAGCTTCTTATTTTGCGCCCATTCCGATTCGCACTCCTGTATTGCCTTCTATAAAGAAAGTGAAATAAAAATACGACGCCTTCTCTAAGAATCGAACTCTCGACTTTGGCACACCGTCTCTAGCCAGTTTGCCACCGACGCAGCGACAAGCAGAAGGAAAATGCCGTACCTTGAAGTAGATAGGCGCCGTATCCCCCACTTCCTGTGGCAAGGGGATGCATTCGAGCAGCATGTGTGGCTGATTTTGTACATTTTTCGCAGTCTCCATGAAAACGCAGTCTTCGTCTCGCTCTCGAAACATGGCTACCAAGCCTTTGCGCCAAATCTATGCAGAAAAGGTGTAGTGCACATAATACCAAGAGTAAGTACACAATACCAATAATGAACTGTGCGCATTATGTATGTGTGCATGCATGAAGCCACTTTGGACCAGCAGAGTGATCGATCGATAACTCGTTCGTCATCAAGCAAAGAAAGAGATGAGATAATGCCTCGTTCAGGCTGTTCCTTAGCTCTGCGGGTATGTACATAGTATGCTTGCTTACCTTGATTTCGTGCCACACATCCTCATCCAGTTGCACACAGCTGGACTGGTGAGTCATTGGCACAATGAGGCAGTGGTCATCAACCAAACTCTGCTTGTGCGGCACTGCCAGATAAGTCTACAACAATACTCCATGACTCTAGCCTACACTACCGAAGCGTATGTGTACATAATGTACATACAAATAGCAGTAACATTTCGTTCACAATACTTCATGCGTCGTCACGCAGAAAGGGAGAATACTAAAACCATATACCTACCTACATTACCTACCTTTATTCCCGTAGCCACAATCGTGTGTTTTCGTAGTTTCTTGCTGTCGATGCAGTAGTAGCATGAATCAAGTGTCTCCTCAAGTCGCCTTTGATCTGCATAAACAAAACGGCATGTACCACACGGGAATCGCACTCGCCCCGAAGCAAAGTAGCGTTACCTACAACTGAGCCAAACTGCAGCAAACACATACACTACGTACCTGATACTACGCGAGCGTGTTTTCTCTTCTCTTCCTTTTCCGCGTGTTTCCGCTTCTTCTTTTCACTTCTTCCCCTACTCTCCTGCTTGCTCAAAAGCACATCGTCCACTGTCCACTCTGAGTTGATTTTTTGGGACATGGCAGTCTGAGAAGAAGCTCCGTATTAAAAGTCGAGTAATATGCAAAGTAAAGGGTCAAGATGCATTATCACCACGCTTAGTATCCTATTGTGCAGGTTTACACCACACATTGGTGCGCTTCAGATGTGAACTCTCGGAGCCCTGACTATGCTTCAACATGTAAAATCACCAAGTTCGCTTCGAACTCGCTCCATTTTTCCGCGTGTTAACTGCCGAGTTTGTAACTCGGAGACGTGTGAACAACCGAGTTTAGCTCCGAACTTGGCGGCTCCTCGGAGCGAAAGTCAAAGCTTATTGGAAAAACAAAAAAATTGCGCAGAAAATTTACGACGCGGCGCGTGAACCTCCCCTAAGTGATAAAAGCTTGCTCGGCGTTGCTTTCTCCCCTTGTCAACGACTGAAAAGAAGCGCGCCGTGTTTATTCGGAGCAAAATCGTGTACGTGTGAACAAACGAATTACGCTCCGAATTCGGAAATTCCTCGGAGCGAACTCGCTCGGAGCACGTCTGAAGCGCACCATTGATTACACAGACAGCTATATCGCTATTGTACAATACATGCGTAAGTAACTACCTTGCTAGCCAAGTCTCCCAACATCGCCAAATTATCCTCGGCAGACGTCATTTTCTCCTCTTCTAGCATATCTTGTATGGACGATGACGCTGTCTACAAGTAGAAAACGTTTTAGAACAATAATCAGTCTTGAAATCAATAATCTCAAATCCTACAGTTGATAAAGAAGGAGTAAGACATATAACTCCGCATACGTACATCATGCGATTTCTTCTGTCGATACGGCACGGATAATCCGGTTCTGGTGTTGGTCTTCATCAAGATTCGCTCATGATCTTCATTCTTATCCGCGTCCGTTATGGATTCTTGAACGTCTGCAGCCAATCTGCCAGTTTGCAGTTGTTTCTTCAGTGTTGCAGCCAGCGCCTACAATGTAGCAATTCTTTTGCAACAACCGTGAGCGTGAGTTACGTGCCTAGCCCCATGCCGTACGTACAGTATGTGACGTCAACCGTGAATAGTACGTACAGGTTGTTTCAAGCAGTTTCAAGCAAAAGATTACAGCTCACTCACTTTGTCGCCCATCATTTCTGCTTTCATAATCTTCGCATTCAGTTTGTTCTTCTCATCAGCACTGAGGCCTGATGACGAAGGCCCAGGTATTTCCTCTGCAAGACAAACTCACAAACAACGTCGATACATCCAAAAGAACGTAAGCCTACATACATGCAGTACACGGATGAAAAATGTAACAAATCTGTACCTGCTTCTTCAATAACTTCATTTCCAGAATAGAATTCTTTGGCAGTAGCTGCTGAGGCAGTCACAAACGCCCTTGCTCGATGCTCATCACCAAGTTTTGTGGCGTATTTTTGCGGCAAGGGCTTGGCTCGAATCTCTTTGACGCCTTCCTCAAATATGTCATCATCTGCTGGGCGCTGAAAGAGGTTTCTTCTCCTTGTAAATTCCATGTTTTCACCACAATTTAGGCCAAACTTCCGCAAATCGGCAAATCTCCTTCTCTTCTCTCAATGATTTCGATTTATTTCTACGCAGCGAGACGAACGGTTTGCAAAAATTGCACATTTTGTAATTCTAATTTACAATTTGCTCCGTATACTGTATGCTCAGAAATAAATACTGCATGTTGTTCTGTAAATTTTTTTTTTTTTTATTATAATATATATTATATTATATTTTATTATTATTTTTTTATTTTATCATTATTTATCGAAATCGAACTTTGTTGTGCGAAGAAAAAATCAAGGAGACAGCGGGGGATTGGAGAGTGGAGCCTGAGCCAGAAAGATGACGTCCTTGAACCAGTTTATGCATCCACGGAATGTATACAAGTCAAAGCCTCCGAATTTTACGGAATTAGCTCAAAAATACCCGGAATTTCGAAAATTCTGCACTATAAACTGCTCAGGAAAGGTTCGTAATTGTTGATCGTTCAACAGCAGAGGTCAAATAATGTGAGAGTTGCGCTGTGTAGGAATGTAATGTGTGCAAAATGTTGAAATGGGAAGAAATGTAGTTGGAGGTTGTATTATGAGGTCACGATTCTTATTCGACGTAGCAGAATAACGTGGAGGGAGACAATTCTATCGTATTTTTCATGTTTTGTGGTTACAATGCATAGTTTCTGGAAGATTTTCACAAAAAATACGAAAGAAACTGGAATACAACAGATTTTGTTGCACCTACCTTGCATTTCCTATCGCGACCTCATCAGTTCCATCTGCGTGCATAACTGTTTGCTTTGGTGTAATGTAACCCACAAGTTGAGTTGTCATGCCGCGGTCATATACCAAAGCAAAAGACCATTTATGGACACAGATGTTTTCGTCCGTACATACGTATACGTCCGTCGTCCCTCGTCCGACGTATGTCCGACATCTGGAATATATGGTTGTTTGTGGTGCCATTCTCCTATTAGATACTATCTCTATTCTCAGTACGTCAGACGTACGTTGGACATTAGCACTTCGGACGTACATCTGTATTGTGAACGCGGCATCATTGACCGTGGCCGCTAGGTCGCCTCTTCTTTTCAGATCGGCAAAGCCCCAACCCCTTCTGTCTTGAAGCCAGCCGAAGCCTCAAAGTCACATGTCCACCCCTCCCGAAAATTTGTGTCCCTGCCTGGGTGAACTCATGACTTTGATGTTTCGGCTGCATCTAAGTGCGGTTGTGCAATCTGAAAAGAACAGGGCAAACTTGCGGCAACGGTAATGTCAATGTCATGTCAACTCGACTCTTGATCCGGCTCTACTGTTTCAGGCTTCAATAAACTTCAAAGATTCAGAAGCTGTGCGTGCGTTGACCCGGGTGTTATTGTTGGACAATTTCGGTCTTACTGTGGACTTGCCGGAGGGCTGTTTGGTGCCCAGAATTCCCCAAAGACTCAATTACATTCTCTGGGTTGAAGATATGCTGATGAAAAATGGCAGGAAGAAGAATATTGTCGGCGTAGACATCGGTATAGGTATTTGTAATGTAGCAGGGCACATGGTGACTCCACAAAAGGTAATTGTAAATAGAGGGATGTGCTGGGAAGGGAACTACGGGGTAAAACCGGACTATGGCAGGCTTAGAAAAGCTTGAGGCCGATATTTGCATTGTCCGCTTTTACCCCACACACGTCACCCTGTGTACCTGCTTACATTCTTCTAGGAACGGGTGCTTCATGCGTTTATCCTCTTTTGGCCGCAAAGAAGCAAGGATGGAAGTTCTACGCCACTGACAAGGACAAGGAAGCAGTGGAATGTGCAAGAAACAATGTTGAACAGTAAGCACGTACAGTGGTGACTTGTTGCATTATAATATGTATCCAGCGGAGATTTGAACCCCTTATGAAAGTGGCGTCATTGAATGATTTGCCAGTAAGCTATAGCCGAGGTAGGTGACATGTAAAACGTGCTGAAATTTATTATACATTTCATGAAGGAAGGTTGATTGTGGTTTTTTTTGCAGGAACAATCTTAGCCACTTGATTCAAGTAGTGGAAGTCTCCGAAAACACTGCGATATGCGGTGCTCTGCCAAAAAATGATTCAACCGCTCAGCTTGATTTCACCATGTGTAATCCACCGTTTTATGACCTATCAGAAGTCACGGAACACGACAGCAAGTTTCTCCGGTAGGGGAGGAGGTTACTGTGTGGGTAAAACCAGACATGGGAAACCAAATACCAAATGCTATTTCTCAGCCAAACCTTAGTAATGATTATTTATCAACACACATACTTTGCAAAGGGTGACATGGTGGAACGTCAGATTGAAGTAACTATTGGAAAAGTGAAGTGAAGTCCAGGCATTGTTGGTTGGTAAAGGTAACTCGAGCAATGTTGAAAAATTCTTGGGTGTCCGACTTTCCTCCAAGCTATCCTACTTTGTATTTAGCGCTATGGTTTATCGCTAGTACACTTCTGCTTCAAGGTGCTGCACATTTTTCGACGATTCACCCAATAACCTGCAAGATGAGGAACAGCAGCAGCAAGGGAAGAAACGGGAAAGGCCGCAACCTCACTCCTCTACTGAAGCGAAAGCGAGTGAAGTCTGTGCAGAGGGTGGAGAATTGGCCTTCGTATCGCGTATCATAGACGACAGTCGCATATGGCGCAAGAAAATACGGTAAGCTTACTTACACACAGTAGTAGGTGAAGATGTCATGCGAGTATGTGCTATATCCCCGTAAAGGTTGCGAGTGTGGTTTCCCGAATTTGTTTTGTGCAAAATAGTACTTTTTTGGTGGAGTGAATTTTGCTATTGTCGCTACCCATATTCGGAAAACTCAATCGCGAGCAAGTTGCACGACTTCCTACTTGCATACGTAGCTGATACCAAGAGTCCCATCTGATACCACACTGACACCACGAGCCCGAATTACCCCAATGATGTTGTTTTGTGCTTCACTGCTGCAGAATTTACACGTCTATGATTGGAAAGAAAACGAATCTAGCGCCTTTGAAGGGCAGGTTGAAAGCGGCTGGCGTGTGCAGCCTCAGTCAAACTGTGTTCTGTCAAGGCAAAACGCAACGATGGGCGTTGGCTTGGACATTTGATCCGGATATACAACTCAATGTGGTACGTGCGTTGCATTCTTCTCGTACGTGGCTATGCTGCAGTGGTTGACTGTACACCAGTGTGTCATCATGGATGTTTTGCATGTAAATGTTCATGTAATTTGCAGCACGATGACTGGAATGCGCGCAAAGCGAACAACAGGAAACCGCCAAGTTTCTGCGTGGAATTTCCTTATTCTTACACCAGTACAGAGTTGGCAAAAGAGAAACTGGTCGAGCTTTTCAACGAGATTCAAGTATCGCTTGTTGCTGTACTGTCTTTTTGCAGACGCGCCTATTAATTCGTATTTACTTTTTACAGCCGTTTGGCGATCTATCCGGTTATGCATTTTTGGTACCATAATCTCCTGGTTGCAGGTGGAAATGAGCTCTGAAAGCATGGAAGATGAGGACGCACAATCTCATTCTTCTCCTGCTTATGCTTTTGCCGTGGATTGTCGATGTTACGCCAATACTTGGTCGCATCAGAGGCGAAAGCGACGCATGCAGAAACAGCATCAAGAAAATGGCGCAGATGAGAAGAAAGCGAGAGCAGTTGTGGATAAGCAGGAGGAGCAGACTGCTTCTTCCTCGTCGAACGGTAGCTTTACTGCTTGTTTTGTGCATTCTTGGTACGATAGTTCAAGCAGGAACAATGGTGGACCACCTGAATTGGACCTTTATTTAGAACAACCGCTTCATGGGCTTGGTCTCGTGTTCTGTTGGCATTATATTATTACGGACAATAGTACCTGCGCAATTTGCCTTGCCTGTGCGCAATACTATTGTGCGTGAATATCTATGCCTGGCTGGTCCCTTAGACTCTCCTTGGCTGAGACACCAGCTTGCTTCGATTCGTGATCATATGGGTCATTTAGGTGGTCCATACGTAGTTTATCCCTCACTGCGATAGGTTTCTGTTACGACTGCTGGATACAAGATGGGATTGTACTTACTGTTGTGTATGCATTTTCAGCTGTAATCTCTGAGGCTGAAACTGTAGAAAATGGAGAGAAGACAGAGACGAGGGAGGGCACTGGTGGTCTGCAGCACATCCTAACGCCCATATTGGAGTTCAGAGTGTTGCTGAGCTCACCGCAGGCGCGGTCTAATAATAAAGTGTCTGCTCAATTGGAATGGATTTCTGGCGAAAATCGAGATTATCTCCATCAGATTACGCAGTTTCTCAAGAATGCATTGGCGCGTGCATGACTGATGTCTACATAGCTGGTATTCGTCTATAATACAGTACGAAACGCATGTGATCTACTTTCGTAACCAAAAGAAAGAAAGGATTACAAATATGCTATGAACGCAAGCCGCTGGCTGGTCTGGTATGTATGATTGATGGTCGCTGCTTTTGGATATTGCTATGTGGTAGTTCAGTTCCGTATTGTGCTGCGCGGTTGTGAGTAAGCAAGCAGTGTATTGTACAGTGTACGTACGTACCGTACCTATATCCTGTGACCAGTAGCTTTTCAAGAATGTTGTATCGTATGGTATGTTTGTATGATGCATTCATGCAAGGCAGCAGCTTTTGCTGCTGCGGTATCGAAGAAGACTATTGTACGGTTTTTTGTGCGCTATGCACGAACATATTTTTTACATTTTTTTGAATAGGTACTTTTACTTCATTGGGGCTCTTGAACTAATAAGTAAAATTCTTCGAATATTCTTGACTTTTCGTGCGTGATTGCGCTTCTTGGGTTTTCAATAACCACTGATTTGCCTTACATTTTGCTTTATATTTTGTTCTATTACACTCGCATGGTGTGCGCGTGCAGTGTGCCTATTGATTTCGTGTGATTTTTCTACTTATGCTGCTTATTTTAGCCAATTAAGCTTTGATTACTGGCAGAAGGCAGACTTCATTTTTATCTGGGACATCTTTTCAACTCAAAATTGGCTCTTATGGTGTGAATTCAGTGTCCGTTCGTCTCGAGGAAATTTGGGTGGTATCCAAGGAAGGGATAGTAACGCATAACCAACCAACAACGGTGAACGGGCGAAATAGAGCCATAAAATTCGGACGCTCACAAGGGAATAGATAAGGTAAGGAAAATACTAAAGACTGCCTTCATAATGTGAGATAAGATTGTGTACAATATCCAATTTATTTACAACGTCTCCGACTTTTCGGGGAAATTTGGCAGGAACAAGGACATTTGATAGAGGCGGCAATGCCACTATGTGATGTGTGTGCTGATACTGAAGTCTTCGGTAAAAACTTATGTGCCATCCCGACGGACTGTGTACTCAACTATCTATACATCAATGTCTAGATAGAGAGACATTGCGTGTGGCATTGGCCTATATAAAATTCCTTGGATTTCCCTCCATTTCTCCGACAAAGGTTGGCGGCGGTATTTCTTCTTTTTTTCTTGTCTCATCGTTTCACATCTCAATTTATGCGCGCTCCGAAATTTTGTTGTTGTAATGTACTGTACTGTACTGTACGTAGTTGAAGTCTGTGTTTGTATTACAGATTAGATGTGATTTCATTTGATCGGTCAAGCCTCCAGGCATATACAGCCCATTTTTCTTCGCTTCACTGCTGCAGTTACGCTTGTACATCCAACCACACGTTGGACGCTGGTATCTGGTTGTGCACTGGCAATTCGTCACTGGTGACATCTTAAAACGCGGGTGTCCTGTTTCGCCATACTTCAAAATGGAGGATCTTGGTGAGAGGAGGAACGCCTTTATTTCTCCGGGAATGTTGCATTGTTCCTCAATTTTCTCTTTTTCACACTCCGCTGAGGGCTCTGTGTTCAACCCCTAATAATAGTGTTCGCATTCGTACTATGGCAGAGTGGTACTTCGCGTTCGTTGCACGTGGTTCGATTCCCCCTTTGCCCTGTTCGGTTTGTATGGTACGGTTACATTAGTTGAGTGACTCGCCCTTTCGGAATGCCGTTTAGCAGATGTGACGTCAGCTGGGCATTTGAATCTTGCGTTAGTGTACGTGGTGTGTTGGCTGAGCAAAAATTTTAGTTCCGTTCAGTTCCCACACAGAAATTGGGGTGGCTTCTTTTATGCGCTTCTTGCTTCTTTTTCTTTATCTCTTTTGGAGGTTCTGCCTCCTGTTTTTAGCATGTCGGCGCGCAGGTTGAAACAAAAACCTCAGGTCGTAGGGGGCTCAGAAATACGGCTGCCATCAATCTTTGAGCCATTTATTACGTTGTATCATTTAGGCACTTGTGACAAGCGTGGTCATATTTGATGGGGAACTGTACCTTTACCGTTTGGGTGTTACATGATGACATGATTTGAGAATGATGTAATTATGGATGGGTGGGTTACTCCTGTACAGCTGTGGTAAACATTACTAGAAGCTGCAACTTGGAAGAACGTACGTACGTATTCGCATCCTTCGTCTTCCTCATTGCAGTTTGGACGAGTAAAGCTTCTAATGAACCACAGCGCTATATCTAAAGCACTAGTAGAGGAAGCTTTATGCTTGCTTATCTGTGCATTTTGTATCCCCGTGCGCAGCATATGCTCCTACTGTTATCTGCAACTTTTGTTTCGCTGCTGCCCACACTTTTCGCGCCGATTATCATTGTTCCTATAGATAACCGAAGGCAACATCTTTGTTTATTTCCAGCGGATTTGCTGCTTCTAAGCTTCTCTGTCAATGAAGAATAAATATAGCAGTAGCAGAAGAAAAAAGTTGATGAGTTAGCACCTCGTTTTCCATCATATTTGGTCGCCCACCCACCCACTCAACGCAGAAGCGAGCGTATATTATTGTCGGATTTAGTGCCAGTCTGGATTATTATTGTTGAACAACTGGTCGACTTTCCTTTTTCTTTGGCGAAGCACCAATTGAGAGGCTTGAGTTTGCGAAGAAGACAAGAGCCTTGTGGACATCGTAAACTCAGCAGTACAGTACGTTGCTATGCGAGATATGCCAGGACCTTCGAAATTTGCGATCGCAGTAAAGCAAAGCTTGGGTAAGCGTAGTATGTACTATGTACAATACTGTACGTTCGTGTGTTAGCTGTGCTTGCCTCCAAAGAGTCTTGAGGTGGTGTTTGGATAGTGACGGCTTGAAAATTTGTCAAACTTGATGTACAAGCATTGATTGATAGTCGCGAAAGATATTTTGTGGGTGTCTAGCTGGGATACTTAGTTACGTATGTGCCAGATTGGTATGTATGTATGTACGTGGTACACGCACAGGTGCTGTAGCCATAGGTAAGGTCGTAATATTGCAAGCATAGGAGATAGGACACGTGCTGAATGGAAAGAGTTGTCATCATTCCCGACTCAATGCAGCTTTTGCCTCGCGCTTTGCAAACTTTGCGCAAACATCTGGAGAAGATTTAGAAGCTCCTGTTTGGCTTTTCTTAGGCGCCTCGCCCTGTTTCTAATCCAGTACGTACGCATGTATTAGCGTATGTACACCTTTGCGCTTGCCAATGTGACCCTACTACAGATGTTTGAATGACATTCGCTTAGAAATGGAGCCTGGAATTTACTATACCTTTGCTGAGTTGCTGAATTGATTGGTGTGCAGCTTTTGCAAGTGGCTTCAAGTATATTTGGAAAGAAGCGCTTATCAGTCTTTTCGAGGGTGTACAGCTCTCGTATGATAGCGCCCTTTTTCTTGGCAACGAAAATGGGGACCGAAGAAATACCGCGGGTTCTGGGTACGTACGCAAATATTTTCTACGTTTTGATCCTTGTACATTGTCCATACATACTGTAACTGTACGTACGCCTCTCTTTTTTTTTGTTTCGATTTCCGAACTAGCATGGTTTTAATATGTATCTTCTGCTCAGCATGGTCAAGCAGCTCATCCAACATGGCAACATGGCTAAACAAAACTGGCTGAACGTCATCACAGTCCAGAACACAAAGGATTCAAAAATATAGGCGATATGCAGCTCATAACTGCCTTCAATGAGCTGTCAAGGTCAATATTGGCACCACTGATTTCAAAATGTTAAGAAATTAGTTTTTTTGGAAATTTCAAAAAAAGGATTTTTTGGGTTTAGGGGAAAATTAGATGATATCTCCTGTAATACGGAAGTTATAAGGCTGGACCATTCGATAGGTCTACGTGGGACACCCTGTACATAACTGTACGTACGCCTCTCTTTCATCGAATAGCTGTTACGAATTTACATCGAGCATTTCATGAAAAATCTACGTTGAATTGAGTAAAGGTTGGCCGGGTAATTACTCAAGTTTTTTTTCGGATAGTCTGAACGTTTTGTCGTCCGAAAAAATAATGTATTAAGAAGATTGCGTTTACTTTCCACGCAATGGAAGGAATAGCGGTGGATCCAATCCCAATGTACTGTACGTATGTAGGTACGTACAGTACGTACGACGCCAGTTGCCAGCCCAACAGATATCTGGGTGTGGCGAGGAGAAGTTTAGCCCAGCTTTCCTTTCAGTCTCATCTTCTCAAAGCTTCATCATACACTGCAGTTTTACAGCAGCTGTGTGCCAAGCTGCAACTGGCTAAACAGTAATTTTCCTCGGTCGGTAGAGAGCCGTCGTAGCCCTGAGGCAATAAAACTGCGTCTGCTCAGATTTCTTGCATACTTTGCTGCTAGACGAGTAAAGGCGGCAGCCTGAGGCTTCGGCTTTTCCTTTCATCACTACTTTACTGCTCAGCCAGCTCATTCAGCTCATTGCACCACTCGGTCTTTGTGCTAGCTTATTTCGGATTGGTAGCGGTACGTTTCTACGTGTAGTAGCGTACTACGTACGTGTGGTTCATTGATGAGTCCAACTGTGGTTCAATTGAGCGTAAAAGATAGAACTACGAGATGTTGAAATTTTTGAATCGCCACTTGAAACCGCAACAAAATTCTGAGACGACCGAAAGAATGGTCGACCCAAGACAGAACAGTGAAGATCCTAGGGTGAAAACTGGTGAGTGGCTTTACTGCCTTACACAGGTCACCAATAGTTAGGCCTAGAAATGCCTGAAAAGGGTCGAATCTTTATAGGAATGGGCGAAGGGCTAGCTATCTGTCAGTATCGGTTCCTTGCAGGGGTATATCTATGTACGTAAGACTTGGTCCGCCCCGGCACCAACTTTAGCAGGCGGGCGCAGCCTTAGGCTAGAGACTACAGTTTGATGAAAATCAAATGTGGATTGGATGGGCCTGAAGGATTTTTCTATGATTATCCGCATCCCAAATATTTTGAGCTAGTATCTGAATGTACCCCTGATACAACTTTATGTTGAGAATGCGATCTATGATTTTTTGTACGTTTTCTAGATGCATTGCTCACTGACTTGCAAAATACGACGGCAGTGTTGAAGAAGGCGAATCTCTCGGACAAATATCCAGCAGAGGAGACAGATGAGGTGACGTATTTAGTTGATAGACAAAGGATGGCATTATGTGACGTGGTCGGATGTCTGTTCCCACATTATGGAAAGTACACTTGACTTGACTTGACTTGGCCGTAACGATAGTATGGCTGCATAACGATAGTTGGGCCTTCAAGAGAGCGGTGACCAAGCGGGAATCGAACGCCGTCACGCGCGGTCACAAGTATTTTACACACACCATCTTGGTTGGTTGGCCAAGCTTGCTTCTCCTTTACTTATGCTGATGATACTACAGGGCGCTAGTGCGTTGGTGCGCTCGATTTCTAATGCGTTCTTGATTTTCCTATTTTAGCCGGTTATCCGTCCTCATCGGGTGAAATCGCCGCAGTTGCAACTGTCTTCTCCTTCTTCGCGAGGCGGCGGAGTCGGACTCGAGGATTTAGAACAGCTCCTTGAGGATTATGACGAACAGAGGGGCGGTAAGCATTGCATGCTACTGTAGCAATATTCCTCATTTTGTCGTATCGTGTGTGGTGCTTGGTGCACATACGATATGTACTGAGATACATGGTAGGTAGTTATATTCACTCGGTAGAAGATTGCAGGAAGGAATGCCATTTTGCTGACGACTGATGAGGCATCAGTGCAAGCCCCCGGTTTTATCAAAATACGACTGGCATAGGTGCAAGACAAAAGCGCATTGAATATTTCGCTTCGCTACTTCTGTACACTCTGTGCGTACATACGTACAACTTGAATAGCTCGTTAGCTCATACGGCAGGTTTTTCTCGAAACGAACGTATCCCCTGCTTGCTGCAACTTCTTTCATTTTGCTGACGGTTCTTTCTTACGCCGTATGTGAGAAAGAATCCAGCTGTGCAAAGGCTTTGACGTTTTGTGATGATTTGTTAGACTTTTGCGCTCTTCACAATTTGCAAGCAACTGCGCGCTGCTTTTGCAAAAGCGTAGTACATTACACGTTACTGTGATGTACTGCATTGCGAGCTTTGGCTGTAGGCTCAGCTGACAGGGTTATTCAGTCGCGGGGTGCCTCTTGGCAGCTCTCTGGGTGGCATTCTTTTCTTCGCAGTTGATGTACTATCTTCTTGCTGTCTGTATGAATGAGTAGGTAGTAGTTTCTGTGTGTAAGTAAGCTCTGCGTTTGTGTGTAGGTAGCAGACCACGCCAAAGTACTGGACGACCAACGGTGGAGAGCTTGTTGGGAGAGTTGGACAATGCAGTAGTGGAAAACGGAGAGTAAGTGCAGAGCAAGCATGAATAAACCGTGAAGTTTTTTTATGTGTTCTTGCTCCGTTATGACATCTAAGTACGTATGTAGCAGCTTGGCACAACAATACTTTACCAAGAGGTACCAAGCTGGCAAGTGATGTCATTGTTGGGTAGAAACTGAGTACGCTTACGTATGTACGTACGAGTGGATGTTTTCACGCATAATAGGCGTGTCCTCTTTGCTAAGCTGAAGTGCTAGGATGGGGAAGGGAAGAAGCCTGTTTTCCTTTCTTCTCTCTGCGCGCAAAGTGTGAACGCTGTCACTTTTGCGCGTTGTTGGATGAGTTGTATGTAATTATTGTGGTGTAAGCTGTGAAGAAGCGAGCTGTGACCTTGAACGAATGTCAGCTGCTATGTTTTCTCGGATTTTTAGAGCGAAAAAGTCGCAGACCACAGGCTCGGCTGGGTCAACGGCTTCAAAGGATTTGGATAACATCATGTCATCCTTATCGGATTTTCGCGTAAGAAACACCAATTGCGTTGCTGAATTTCCTTCATTCGTATGAATGAATATGCACATATTGTGTACGTACAGTACAGTACACCGCATACATTGCATACAGTGAGTGAATGCATTGCGCACATTGCACGTTTTGTCCCTCTCTTCTTGCTGGATACTGACCCTCGCCGATTGTGCCTTCATCGACAGATCGGACCCCTGCGACATTCTCACTCGTCCATCGGAGGCGTTCGCGTGTTTCATGCAAACTGGTCTATTTGTTCTTCATATGTAGGGCGGAGGTGGAGCGGATTACGCGCGTCCGGCCAGCGCCAGAAGAGCGACGCCTCAGCAGGCGACAATGGTGAGCGGAGGAGGGGAGAATCAGCTGGATTCCATGCTTGGAACTCTTCAGAGCGACATGAGCAAACACGGCATCAGCACCATACCCAAAGGAGACTGCGCCGCGTGCCAGAAAACGATTGTCGGACAGGTAGGTAACTAGGCAGGCAACATGATGGTGGGGTCAGTTTAGTTTTTTTAGTACTTCGTTGACGTTGTCATAGCAGTTGTTGACGATCACCAACTTCATTATTTTGGCCAACCGGGCCCCGAAAGGGGGGGGGGAGAGAAATAGGACCAAACGGGAATCGAACCCGCTACCCCTGGACACAGCTGTGGACTTTAGGCATTCCACCAGGTGTCGGTCCGGGGATAGATGGCTAAACTGAACTAAATTATGTGCTTGTTGTTGCAGGTTGTGATCGCTTTGGGCCGCATGTGGCACCCTGAGCATTTCTTGTGCGCCCACTGCGGTGAGGAGCTTGGACACCGGAACTTTTTCGAGCGCTCCGGTCGGGCCTACTGCGAAAACGACTATCACAACCTGTTCTCCCCGCGCTGCGCCTATTGCAACGGGCCCATCAAAGATGTACGTATCTATGTATGTACGTGTATGTACTGTGTATGTAGGTAATCGCGTGACCGTACTTCTGTGGGCGTTGCGCGTGTTACGCAGTTTAGAGAAGAGGTAGTAGTCCGCTTTGATGCATGCTTTTGCAAACTGCGAAGCACGGACATACGCTCATGGAGCACCTACTTGTTTATGCACAGAATGTGCTGTTAGGTAATTAGGTATTTACCTGGCCTCGTGCCCTTTACCTCTGTATGCAGATCGTATTTACGTAGGTATCAGATTTCTTTTCTTGCAGAAATGCATCACAGCCCTGGACAAGACGTGGCACCCGGAGCACTTCTTTTGCGCGCAGTGCGGGAAGGAGTTTGGGGAGGACGGCTTTCACGAGAAGGACGGGCGGGCCTTCTGTCGCCCCGACTACTTCGCCATGTTCGCCCCCAAGTGTCGTGGCTGCTCCCGTCCCATCATGAACAACTACATCACCGCCCTCAGTACCCAGTGGCATCCGGAGTGCTTCGTCTGCCAGGTACACACTACACGCGCAAGGAAACTCTTCCCTTAACCCGTCCCGAAAATCCTTGAGTTTGGCTCAGTTGAGGACTTGTGAGACGGTGATTGATTTTCGGCATGGGTTAACCCCCTCCATAATCTCAGATGGCCGCCTGGCCTGGCTGCATACACGCCTTGCGGCCACCCCACGACTATGGGCGGCCAAGGCTGCAGGGTGGCCGCAAGCGGATGTTGCGGCCATCTGAGATTACGGAGGGGTTAACGAGAAAGCTGAACGAGTGCTTCTTGTGAATACCACCGAATCAAGTGGCTTTTTGTTGCTGGCCATGCATGGGAGTGGCTTTGGGTTGCTTTTGATTTGCTTTGCGTTTCTGGGGACAAAAAGAAGGTTTGTATGACGTAGTACGCACTACGCAGTAGATTGTTTAGATTACCACGTAATTATTACGTTTATTGGCGTGTACTGAGTTTAGTTTCGGTTCTTTCCTTTGTGCATGCGATTTTTTCTTGCGGCACCGAGGTCTTGCGTCTTTGTCTTGACACGTGCTATGTATGTACACGGAACACTATGTATACTGTGCTGTGGATGTACTGCTATAATCTGGCACATTTTCCACACGGTTGTGACTGTAACGTTGGTTATTGCTTGTGATTGTATTGTCATGGTGGTTGGTGTTAACTGTGTGCAGCCCAGGATTGATTGCCGTTCCATCGCGTAAGGCCTCTATATACAGATACATGACGGTGGCAATATGGGATGACAATCACTTATCTACCTTGGTGGTGGCGGTGGTGGTTATTTATGCACATTTTGTCATTCCCTATTATGTGTCGTATTGCAAGACGGTCGCACGAAAACTTAGCGGTGAAGAGATCGTGTGCTTCTGACCGCCTTTTTCCAAATGTACACAGTACGTACAATAGATGTACGTAACGGGTATCTATCTAGGTATTGTAGCTATTGAATACGTTATTACTTGGCACCCGCTGTTATCTGCTGCTACGGGCGGTTGTGTGTGTGCTGTTCAGGACTGTAAGCAGCCGTTCGCGGGCGGCTCCTTTTTCGAGCACGACGGCGCGCCCTACTGCGAGATGCACTATCACGCGAAGCGGGGGAGTCTGTGCGCCGGCTGTCACAAGCCGATCAGCGGCAGATGTGTGACAGCCATGGGCAAGAAGTTCCACCCGGAGCATTTCGTCTGCTGCTTCTGCCTCAGCCAGCTCAACAAGGGCACCTTCAAGGAGCACGAACAGAAGCCCTACTGTCACAAATGCTTCGGAAAACTGCTCAACTAAGAAACCACCTATATGTTTCGTGTACAGTAGTTGCTTTTCTGATGGAAAGATAGCGAACTGAACTGAGACGAGCGCTTCCTTTATCGCGTAGGATGCAAATTGGAGGAACGAACAACGGGCTCTCTATTCTGGTGCCCCATCCGCCGAGGCCTGTGGGACAAATTTCAGTCGGTCAGATATTATTATTGTTCATGTTCTACTGTTTGTTGTTTCGTATCGACTTTTGTGTTGTACAATGTGTGAAACTGTATTTTTCAGCGTGCATTTACTGTGGAATACTATCTTAAGAACCATAGGGGCAGTAGCCTTGAAAAGGACAGTACAATGGCAAAAATGGTGCCATGTTTTCATTGCATGCATGCTCCCAACTGTTAAAGTACGTAACAGTCTGACAAGTTAGTACTTAAAAATATTATGGTACTGTGCGCTATTGGTGGTTTTTTCCTGAATGATGATGTTATTGTGTAAAACATGCTAGTCCTTGGAAGGGTCAGTGCTTGATTTGTTGTACGTTGCTCGACCAATGTGTAAGCATTCAATGTTGTGGCATAGCAGTACTGTCAGCACAGTATGCACGATTTTCACAAAGGTCTTTACATGGAAAGTTTTTTGGTGCAATTTGGCAAACGAGGTTTATGACAAGTGCGATGTATACCATTGTTTCAATGAGCATGTGAATATTGTTCCCATGATGTCCGCTAAGTTTAGTTTTTATTGTCTTAGAGTTGCGCTTACATTCTAAATCTTTTTCGGATTGTCCTATTATTTAGTTTGTAATCTTGTTTGTGAATAGCCAACTTTCTGCTTATCTGCATTTCTGCGTACATCCCCAAATTTAGAGCGAAGACGCAATACCTTGGAGTGATGTGGCTTTCTGGTTGCTTATTTTGTTTACAGTTAGTACGATACTGTCCATCCAGCGAGGGTTATCTC
>JASAMW010002460.1:0-12836 GCA_030247985.1 Epsilonema sp. ZAB3_2 | reverse complement strand
TTTTTTGTCTTGAATTTGGCTGAGACCACCAGAGCCTTCACAAACTTAAAGGGCAGATGTGGCAAAGATTCTCCATAGTGAAGGTGAGGTTCGATTTTTCAAATTTCCTTCGGTGAACTTATGCAGTTTTACGTGCTGAATCGATCCAACCCACTCCGCAGCCGACAAGAACGCGATTTTGCCTCCTCGCAGAGAAACCCCACTTGTACAGCGTGTTTCGCAACGTATTCCCTGCAATTCATTGCGAAACGCCCCTTGCGAGTGATTTTTACCTTAGAGGAGGCAAATCAATCGAGGGACGGTGGTTGGACTGATTAGTGAAACTGCAGAGGTTCAATGAAGGAAGCTGAACGATGGATTCTCGCCTTCACTATGGGCAAATCTTCGCCACGTCTGCCCTTTAATGCTTTCGCACAGCGGGATCTGGATCCTTGAGGTCGACTGAGCCCACCATCACCATGAGGCGATCTTGTGGCGTACCTGATACATAGATTGCACTTTGCCACGCGTGCAACCCATGAAGCAGTGGGCTGCTGTCAGAACATGTCTGGGTGAAACCAATGTACCCGTGCATTTGACTGAAACAGTTTTTGTAGTCTGGCCAGAATGTTTGCTCTGGAGCTTAGCCTGTGCGCAGTTTGCATGCACTGCTGCAGATCCAGCACAGCACAGGCTGAGGCCTTAACATACAGTACACACACTTGGTAGATTTGCGGGGTGGCATATTACCAGGTAGTCTGCTTCTGTGCACTCCGTGGAACTTCTGACTGAATCTGGTACATATTTGCCTGATAGTTACCAGTGTGAACAGCTGTAGGCTTACCGTAATTTTGGGTGGATACCCCCCCATTGTATATCCCCCAGTGTATAACCCCCCATTGGCAAAACATAAACTTTGCCCAGTGTATATCCCCCTGGTGTATAACCCCCATGTACTGGAAGGTACCTAGCCTACCCATGTAAACTGGTCATAAGCTAACTATAGCTACTCCTACACCAAGCTACTATGCCTATAAGCTAGCTGAGCATGTCTTGTACTAGAATAACCCTGTTTTGACCGCGATTATGCCCTATAACACATACTTTTGACCTCAAAAACATGCCTCTACACACATTCTCAAAAACATAAACATAGACATAATTTTTGCCCAGTGTATATCCCCCATTTGTATATCCCCACAGTGTATAGCCCCCATCAGACCTCTCGATTTTGTATAGCCCCGGGGCTATACACCCCAAAAATACGGTATACCTGGTAAATAGTACCACCTAGCGAAGCTACCATGTTTGCAAAAGGCATAGGCTCCATAGCACTTTCTCTAGCCATAAAGTATGTACTGTACAACCTTGCAGTTGGATGAGATACTGCTATAAACATAGGTACAATTTTGAAAAATACCATGATTCTCATTGGCAACATATTTCCGAGGTGGTAGATTTTTCTCGTTGTATTTCTTTGGATTGTTCAATATTGCAACAGTCCATGGAAACTGACATGTTTTGCTGGCTGGTTCTTGTCATTGCGGTAAGCCATAGCCCATAGAGGCATTTCTTTGGATTGTGCAGTGTGTTGGAGGATTGGGGTTATGCCGCGTGAGGTTATGCCGGTGTCTCGTTATGTATGGAACCTCACTATGTTTGGAAAATGGCTGCTGGACCATAAAATGTACAATAGCAAAGGTGCAATTTCCCCAGACACACTCTCTAACAGTGCACAAGCCAAAGAAACAGTAAAGGAGGAACCCATCTCTCATTTCGCTGGTTCTTTTTGGCGATGCCACAGGTGGATTACTTGAGTCTTTCTTTGCTTGACAGGCGACATTTTTGAGCAGCTCGCTGTATTGCCATGACTAAGAGGTTCAGTACTCACTTCCAGTAGTCACTTTTATCTTGCACATAACGGCTACGAGGAAGCCTCAAATTTGGCTCCGAAACAGGGCATTGAGACCTTAAATGAAAATTTAAATAAAATATAAAATGATTCAGGCAATATTGAAGTAATTTGAGCCTATACTCGTGATATTTCTCATCCTTTTTTGTTGGTTCCTGTCATTCTTGCATAAAAACACAAAATTTCAATGACTATCTGTGACAGTAAAGCTCTGTTTTGGATCTTTAGTTCATAGTTTCTCAATTTTTACTGGAAAAATGGTCCGACGAAAATCATTTTATGTTCAAATTAATCTCATTTAAATGACTGTTTTTCCCTGTCATTTTATTCAATATTCTATTCAAATTCATTCGCTGAAAAATATTTTATTTTTAATCAAAAATCAGTAAATTTCATCATTTTTAAGATACTAGTCCTTACGTAGTTCCGTTCACAAGTAGGGTATTGTGGGGTAAACCCTAACACGGGGTAAACCAAGACACCTAAGCTTTTCACCAAATGATGAACATGGTAGCATTTGAAAGCAGGAGAGTTTAAGAAATTGATTGGTGGAATACTTGTCTCAATCAGTCCTCTGGTTGATGAGAAATACTAGGTGTCCGGGTTTACCCTGTGTCCAGGTTTACCCCCACAGTACCCTACATACAAGTAAAGTGTCCGGAAAGCCTCCCCCTGATCATGGTACCCTACCTGTGATGATTTATCGGCATGACAGCGACCAAGTAGGAAGAAATGACGCCGTTGGGCTGGGAGGGAGGACGCCAGCTGACGCGCGCCTGGTAGGGCGTCTCGGCGACGACTCGTACGCCCAGCACCGGACCCGGTCTGCCCTGCGCCGTCTCGAACTTGAACCGCGGCAGCGGCGCCTCCGTCGCGTCGCACTCCCCCGCCGCACCCCCACCCTGACTGTCACCGCAACGAATGTACGCTGAACTGTCGTACTTGGAGTAGGGACGCAGGCTGCCTGTACGTACATGCACGTTCAAAATAAACCACCATTCAGAGTAAAAAGGTTGCCGTCAATACTAAGGAAGAATAGTGTGGAGTGGACCATATGCAGTAACGCGATTGGGTTGGTCGATTTAGTGAAACTTTGGATCGGTGTCTGCGCGGTCGTCGACCCTGTTCAATCATCTGGGAGCGTCAAAGGAGCGAGTGAAAAGAAAAGCTGACTACAAAATGACGTCGACGACCCCGCAGACACCGATCAACACGTTCACTAACTATCGCGGGGTCGCTATCGACCAACCCATTATCGTGAATAGGTTCACAAATGCATCTATCTCTCGGTTTATGCACAAGTTAGGTCCGCACACAAACACATCAGTGAACATGCCTGTTATTGTCTATGGTTTTGATTATGAACTCCTACACGCTCCTAGAATAATTATCAAGCCAAATTTAGAACTTACCAAGTCCCACAGAAATCTGCGACCCCAATCCGTTCAATCCGTAGAGCGTCCTGTTTCCCACCAACGATCCGTTATTCAAATTCGTGGCCAGGAAAATGAGGGCGCAATCGTCGTCGATCTTCGTCTCCTCCGCTGCCTCGCCTCCTCCTCTGATGGTCACCAGGAGATTGGCCGACGTCTCTCCCACCTCTCTCAGGGTGATGTCCGCCTGTGGCGGAGTGGTTCTGATGTGCAGCTGGGTTCGATTCTCGCTCACGATCCCGATCTCGGTGGTGGTGTACAGGTTAAGTTCGTAGCAGCCGCCAGAGTGCAGGAAAGTGTCGAATCGCAGCGGGCGACCGGGTGAACCCATGCGCATCACCGGCGCATCTTCCTGCACGCCCGGACCCGACACCGAAGCCGTCAGATTGGAGCCGTTGCCGACCAGCGCAGACCAGAGCGCCTCCACCCGTTCCAGATACTCGTCCAACCAATAGACTTCCAGCCAGGATACACCAGATTTGATCTGCAATGCAACAAGAACACATCATTGCTCCCAATCAATGCTCAGCAATAATACTCACGGCATAGGCCATCATATGCAAATTTGAAAAATCTAATACGACTGCGTGGGTGACAACGAAACCTGTAAATTCACATGGCAATGAGGTGGTCGTCACATTGAATAAAATGCGTGAGAAATCTTTTCTGTATCAGCCGCCTTTGAAGTTACACAAAAATCTCCATTTCAAAAGGTTCCGACAAAAGTGAAAAGAAACGCTCTTGGCTTGCTGCAAGATTTCTTGCTGCTTTCAGAGATTTCCTACGAAACTGAACAGCATGGCAGCCCTTATCTTCCTCGTAACTCTCTTTTGCGTACTGGAAGTGGGCAGTACTGAACCTCTTAGTCATGGCAATACGAGCGAGCTGCTCAAAAATGGTCGCCTGTCAAGCAAAGAACAGACTCAAGTAAATCGCACCTGTGGCATCGCCAAAAAGAACCAGCGAAATGAGAGATGGGTTCCTCCTTTACTCCCGTTTCTTTGGCTTGTGCAACGTGTTAGAGAGTGTGTCTGGGGAAATTGCACCTTTGCTATTGTACATTTTATGGTCCAGCAGCCATTTTCCAAACATAGTGAGGGTTCCATACATAACGAGACACCGGCATAACGCTACACGCGGCATAACGGCACACAATCCTCCAACACACTGCACAATCCAAAGAAATGCCTCTATGGGCTATGGCTTACCGCAATGACAAGAACCAGCCAGCAAAACAGGGTCAGTTTCCATGGACTGTTGCAATATTGAACAATCCAAAGAAATACAACGAGAAAAATCTACCACCTCGGAAATATGTTGCCAATGAGAATCATGGTATTTTTCAAAATTGTACCTACGCTTTGCATAGCATATTCTTATCCAACTGCAAAGGTTGTACAGTACATATCTTTATGGCTAGAGAAAGTGCTATGGAACTTATGCCTTTTGCAAACAATGGTAGCTTCGCGAGGTGGTACTATTTACCAGGTATACCGTATTTTTGGGTGTATAGCCCCGGGGCTATACAAAAATCGAGAGGTCTGATGGGGGCTATACACTGGGGGGATATACAATGGGGGATATACACTGGGCAAAATTTATGTCTATGTTTATGTTTTTGAGAGGTGTGTAGAGGCATGTTTTTGAGGTCAAAAGTATGTGTTATAGGGCATAATCGCGGTCAAAACAGGGTTATTCTAGTACAAGACATGCTCAGCTAGCTTATAGGCATAGTAGCTTGGTGTAGGAGTAGCTATAGTTAGCTTATGACCAGCTTACATGGGTAGGCTAGGTACCTTCCAGTACATGGGGGTTATACACCAGGGGGATATACACTGGGCAAAATTTATGTTTTGCCAATGGGGGGTTATACACTGGGGGATATACAATGGGGGGATATACACCCAAAAATACGGTAAGCCTACAGCTGTTCACACTGGTAACTATCAGCAAATATGTACCAGAGTCAGTAGAAATTCACGAGTGCACAGAAGCAGACTACCTGGTAATATGCCACCCCGCAAATCTACCAGTGTATGTACTGTATGTGAAGGCCTCAGCCTGTGCTGTGTATGGATCTGCAGCAGTGCATGCAAACTGCGCACAGGCTAAGTTCCAGAGCAAACATTCTGGCCAGACTACAAAAACTGTTTCAGTCGAATGCACGGGTACATTGATTTCACCCAGACATGTTCTGACAGCAGCCCACTGCTTCATGGGTTGCACGCGTGGCAAAGTGCAATCTATGTATCAGGACACAGATCGCCTCATGGTGATGGTGGGCTCAGTCGACCTCAAGGATGCAGATCCCGCTGTCAACATTAAAGGGCAGACGTGGCGAAGATTTGCCCATAGTGAAGGCGAGAATCGATTGTTCACATTTCCTTCATTGAACCTATGCAGTTTCACGAATAGATCCGACCCACCTCCCTCAACGCGATTTTGCCTCCTCGAAGAGAAAACCCACTTGCAAGGGGCGTTTCGCAATAAATTGCGGGAAAACGTTGCGAAACACGCTGTACAAGTGGGGTTTCTCTGCGAGGAGGCAAAATCGCGTTGTCGGCTGCGGAGGTGGGTTGGATCGATTCAGCACGTAAAACTGCATAAGTTCACCGAAGGAAATTTGAAAAATCGAACCTCACCTTCACTATGGAGAATCTTTGCCACATCTGCCCTTTAAGTTTGTGAAGGCTCTGGTGGTCTCAGCCAAATTCAAGACAAAAAAAGACCGGAGTTGTTTCGAATTGGGTGGAGACATCGCAATAATGCTGTTGAGTCAGGACGTGCCTAGCAAAGTGGCAACGCCAATATGTACACCTGGTCGCTGTGGCCCTCTTGCTACTAGCTTCGATATAGCTGGTTGGGGCAAAGAAATGCCTAAGGATACCTTCAGCTCCCAACTGCTCTGGGGTACAGTTGAAAGAATGAGTAGAAAACAGTGCGATGACTCCTACAAAAGTCATCAACTAAGCTATGACAAGATCTGCACCAGCACTAAAGAAGTCATGGGATGCAAAGGTGACAGCGGGGGGCCAATGATGACTTCCAACAAAACTCCAGACAAGAGATGGTACACTTATGGCATCCTTTCATTTGGAATGGCCTGTCCAGGATACTACGATAAATTTGGCATAGATTATGGATCCGTGTACACAAGTGTAGCCAGACATGCGGGCTTCATTGAGAAACATACGAACATCAAAGGTGGCGGATGTCAAAGAAAAGAGTAGTGAAAGGGGACGCAAAATATACTGCTTTCTGTGTACCATACTATTGATGAATTTCGAACAAAAGTGTAGCTTGAAATATAAACTGACAGAATCTTTTTCGAACAACCTGTGACAAATAATGGCTCTGATTTCCATTTCAAAAAGCTTCCGTCCGACAATTGCAAATGCTAGGCTAGCTTCCCCAGACTTCCAGCCTATCCATTTCAAATATGGAATAGCTTTCTCAACGCACTAAAAGTCAAACAAACATGGCGCTTCTGTATCTGCAAGCACCAACAGTTTTTTGCTTCTTTCTTTTGGTTGAGAGCGTTCTGCCAAAGGATGCTATAATGAGGAATCTCCGTAGCGCTGGAGCGCTATCTCGCAAAGAAAGGAATCAGCTGAAACACACCTGTGGCATTGCCAAGAAGCAAACTGTCATGCAGGGACACTATCGAATGTTTTACTGTTCGTTTGGACTGCACAAATCTTTTGTTTGGACTTACTACTGTTGTTTTGGTCGGATCTTACAATAATGCAAACGCGAAAGAAATTGAAAATGGGTGTCCCGCCATCTGGTGCCCAGCAGTAAGCCATCTCCTTGTTCACGTTTGCATCAGGGTCCAAACGAACAGTATCCGCCGGGGATCCCCAACAAGTTAGCCGAAGATAATCGATATCCATGGGTAGTTGCCATCCTGAATAATCGAGGAGGGAGATACAAGGAGCAACATCAACCTCCACGAGAATACGTCACTAATGAAAAACATGGTGAGACTGAGCTGAGCACTGCAGACACGGTGTACAAAAATGCATTCTCGCCTTATCATAGCTTGGCACTATTTTCACGCCACTATTTCGATTACTTGTTTCAGTTCTGTGCACTGGCTCGCTGATTTCGCCCAGGCATGTGCTGACAGCTGCGCACTGCGTCACGAGCATACAATGCTCCATTGATGGCTACGTGAGCCAGCCACCTGAGCATTTGAGCTCAAGTGAACTGATGGTGATGGTGGGATCCAACAACCTCAAGAAGGCAGATCCCACTGTCAACATCAGGTTTGTGAGTACCATCATCCTCAGCAGACAGTTCAAGCCCAACGTAGGCCGCAACTGTTTTGAACTGATCGGGGATATCGCGCTTCTGCTACTCGATCAGGACGTACCTACCAAACTGGCGACTCCGATTTGCACGCCGGGACAGTGCGGACCGCGCGCCACCACATTCGACGTCGCCGGATGGGGCTGGGAAAGGCAAGGAAACACTTTCAGCGCCCACCTACTCTGGGGTACAGCCGAAAGAATGAGCAGAAAGCAGTGTGATGACGGCTACCCCAGCCACGACATGACCTATGACAAGATCTGCGTCAGCACCAATTCAGTCATGGGATGTAGGGGTGACAGCGGGGGGCCAATGATGACTGACGACAAAACTCCTGATAACAGATGGTACGCGTATGGGGTGTTATCATATGGAGTGGCCTGCAAGGATAGCTTCTATCCCAAAGGCTACGGCTCTGTCTACACCAGCGTAGCCAGACATGCGCGCTTCATTCGAAAAACGACCAAAATCACAGGTGCAGAATGTCGAAAACATGTGGGGAAATAAGTGTCGGTGGTGACCTGCTTCACATCTCCATTCTGTACCTCACGTACACTGTAATATAAATGTGGGCTGTGCTTTGTCCCCAGCTTTGTCAACTGTCAAGAAGCAAAGTTTTGCAACCCATAGGGCCCATGTGACTCTGGAAAGTGGTTATGCTACAGTAGTCTGTACACTCGACATCCATAATCACAAATAGAGCGGGGTAATTCGGGCCACCCCATCCTATCTTCTGTTGGAAAGGTTCGATAGTAGTGTGTGTGTTACCAAAATAATCTTTTCACTCTCAAAGTTCCACAGTTTCCCTGATGCTCTGCCAACAAAGATAAAGAAATGGTGGCCCGAAGTAGCCCGCAATGGCCCGCTACAGACGTGCTCCGAGTTGGCTCCGAGCGAGTTTTCTCCGCGTTTGGAATGACTTTGTTTTGATCCGAAACGAACGTCAATGACTCACACGACTTCGAATTACAAACTCGGTTGTTCACACGCACGTTCCGAAAAACGGAGCGAGTTCGGAGCGAACTCCGAGATTTTGCATGTTGAAGCATAGTCTGGGCTCCGAATTCGGAGCGAATTCGAAGTTCACGTCTGTAGCGCCCCACTGTCTACTCTTCTATGCGCTGTGTACCTGAATGCCGAAGAGATCGCGACTGAAGGCTGGTCGGACGGCGGTTCGATTGGCGTAGATCACCGAGGGCGTGCGATCACTCATGCTCCAGGCGCGAAACTGATAGTTTCTGCCCGGGACCAAGTCGAGCAGGATCTCGCAGCGGCGTCCTCTTCCACTTCCTCCTTCTTCTGCCTCTGACACCGGCATGGACGCATTCAGCGTGTTGACTGAGGAGGAGGAATCGGAGGAGAGCGAGCCGCCAGCCGACAGCTCCGAGGAAGCTTCCGACAGATACTGCAGGTAGCACGCGTCCGTCTTCGATGCGTTCGCGCCGTGCAGCTCCAGAGTCAGGCGAAATTGCAACGCCTCGTAGTCGGGACGAATTCGCAAGGATTTCGGTGGCAGAGGACCTGGAAAGAAACTATGTACATAGGTATTTACGTATTGTAGGCATGAGCGTGTGTATGCTACAGGTGCGAAAAGCGACCCTGCGCGGCTGCCAGTTTTTGCGCAATGGTTCTACTTGCACGCGAACGAAGAAAACTGCACCATTCCAAGCAAAACGGGCAGCGGGCGTGGTTGTCCCTTCTCTGCAGCAATCGACCATTGGCATGTGTATGAATGCTGTTTGTCGCCGTACGTGATTCCGCCGTAGTTTCGGTACCTACTGTACGTACAGTACCCACTTGTCAGCAACTACGGACCACGAAGCGAAAACAATACTGCATACAACCCAATCGCTTTCTCCATGTGGACACATCATGTTTCCTCCCATGTTCACACATTTACGCAATAGGAGACGTGTGTCATATGATAGATGCGGCGTCGTGCGATGAGCTTACGCATAGTGACGGGAATGAGGGCGGGCTGACTGGCTTCGTTGGCCTTGAGCGAGTAGATGGCGAACTTGTAGGTTTCGCCAGGAAACAATCCCTCCGACAAGGACACCTGAGTCTCGCTCAAATCATTCACCTTCAATCAACATACAACACATACCAACCCAGCAACCTCGCCACTTGACTTTTTCATCACATTATGCATACATTTTAACATCATCCTTCCTCAAGGATGTTAGTATTGTGGTTGAAGAACGTCTTGTCTTCTCTTGTCAAAGTTTCCTTACATCTATTGTCGCCTCCGGTACATCTCTTTCAGGATGGTAGGTGACATGGTAGCGATCTACTCCTGACCCCTCTGGCGGCGTCCACTTCAGTGTCAGAGTCGTCGTGCCCAAATCAGCAACCTCCAAGTTTTGAGGCATCAACGGCTCTACAATACCACGCAGTGTACAGCACAAGCTAGCACGTAAACGTGTACCGTACGTACTGTAAAAATTAGTAGGTAACCAAATCAGTGCAGCCGAGAGAATGCGGAGCTTGGACTTTTTCGCGTGGAATGCATAAATACAGGGTGTCCGTTTTGGATATGAAATGTCGTTTGGGGTTATTACTTGGGAACCACCAGAGTTAAGATGCTAAAAATTTTCTTGCAGATACCCAAGAATATGCCTAACCTTGTGTGAAAATTTCGTCTCAAAACTCCAATCTGAACATAATATATCGGTACCTCAAGTTTCGACCACGAAAATCCGAAGTTTTTGAATCAGAAGTCTGGTGCTCACTGCTCAGACGAATTTTTGTGACATTCTCATCATAGCGCTAGTCAATACATGGGATCTGTTTGAAAGGGCAACAGGAAATGCCAGAGGAGACATTTTTCTTTCCTGACTTGCTGCATGCACATATCGGTTCACTGCAAAACTCAACTCAGACAAAACCAAACCAGCAGTAGCCTGGCAGTAGTCATCCAGCACTGCTCGGCGCTCGCCATATCTGACTCCCCAACTTTTCCTGGAGGAATTTCTCCCGAACAAGCTACCATGTTCTAGTAAGCTGAAGATTTCCCCAGAACTGTAAAATAATATTCGTGTGTATTCCCACATGCAACTGCATGACATTATGTTGAAGATGTCACAAAGATTCGTCTGAACACCAGACTTCTGATCCAAAAACTTCTGATTTTCGTGGTCAAAACTTGAAGTACCAATATCTTATGTTCAGATTAGAATTTTGGGACGAAATTTTTAAAACACGTTTAGGCATATTGTTGGGTATCTGTAAAAAAATTTTCAGCGCTTTAACTCTTGTGGTTCCCAAGTTATAACTGCAAACGACATTTCATATCCAAAACGGACACCCTGTACTTATAAATATCTACTAACAAATAGGGCTGATGTCTGTGTGTGTGTGTGTCTGTGTGTGATGCGATAAACTCGCTCAGTTTTGCAGCTACAGCGTTGACCAATGGCTCATTCGAAAGCTTATAAGCCCAAGGGCGCCAGGAAGCCCTTCGATTTTTGATCTGATCAGCCGATCACCAATAATCGATCGATAATCGATATTTTAGTGCTAAAAGCGCGCAGATTCACTCATAACTCACTCAATTTTGAAACTACATCATCCAGGGCTCTTTTGAGAGCTTATGGCCACGAGAACGCCAGAGAGGCCTACGATTTTTGATCTGATCAGCTGATCACCAATAATCGATCGATAATCAATATTTTAGTACTATATGCCGCTGAAACCAAACGACGCAGGTTTTCAAGCCAGCGTTTGCAAATGGACACGCCCAAAAGTGCACACGAGACTAAAACGCGAGATGCGCTAAAGGGTTGCCAGATCTGCAAAAGGGTTGCCAGATTGCTAAATGCGCAAAAAAGTTGCCAGACCTGCAAAAGGGTTGCCACATGCGCCATTTTCACCTGATGCTGTGCAAAATGGTTGTCAGATCTATGCAGAAAAAGGGTTGCCAAATCTCCCATAGGGTTGCCAACTTTGCGATAGGGTTGCCAGATAGGCAACTTTCTGCCAACTGCCTTGCCCAAAATGGTTGCCATATGCGTAATGAGTTGACAGATCACAATCTACAACAGGGTTGCCTGATCTGCAAAAGGGTTGCCACATTTGCAAATGGGTTGCCAGATCTGCAAAGGGATTTTACTGCGAAGCTGTAACGGGCCACTGGTATAAATAAATATACAAATATAAATACTATACATAAATCGTAAAAAAATCCTTCAACGATTACGAATATCTCCGCAATCTCTCAGTGAACTGACCATATACGGTGTTCAAGAACCGTTTCGACTCTTTCAACAGTCAACTTCTCTCCTTCTTCCAAAACCAATCTCACCCTATTTCTGGGTCACCAATTCAATATAGAAATCATTTCACACTTGTACGTACACGTACAGTACTCAGTTCTACAAACAGTACATCATACTTGTGGTGACGATGGCGCTCCAGGGTTTGCTGGCCCTTCCCAGTCTGTAGGCAGTCACAGAGGCGTTGTAGCTTCTGCCTGGTCGCAGATTTCCCACAAACAGCTCCACCTTATTCTGCTCCGCCAAATCCGACACATTCAGCGGTTCGTAGGTGCGTCGCTCCCCGTCCAAATAGTCCAAAGCGCTGTACTCCACCAGGAAATAATCCTGCAGACTGTCCGGCGCCTTCTCGCCCTTTATCGTTATGCTGTTCGTTCCTGTAACCGGCGGCTCCTCTATGGTTGGTGTCTTTGGGTCAGTCATGGCGACTTCCGAGTACAGAAGCTGTTGCTGCGGCTCTTCTCCTGCCGCAGTCGGCTGCCTCGGCGTTCCGAATATCTCGAAGCGATACTCGTGCCCGGGCGACAGATTGAAGAGGTTGAAGGGGTTGTCGCCGGTCAACTGGTAGCTGCCTGGGGGCGAGTGAGGCGGTCGCCCCGGCCTGGTGCCGTAGCTGAGGTCCGAGTAGTTCACCCTCAGCTCCGTGAAAAGCTCCTCCGAGTCCAGGTAGGAGATTTGCAGGATGGTGTGCGGGTATTGCGGATGTGGCCGGATTTCGAAGGTGGGCCATTCCGCCGTCGTATCTGCAGCAGCATCCGCCAGAATAATTGCAGTTGTACTGTTGCTACTACTACTAGCACCCGACACCGAGCTGCTGCTATTGTTGCTACTCAGGACAGCAGAAGAGTCCGAAGAAGAAGATGAGAAGAGGGAATGGTCAAACAAGCCTCCGCCTCCATCGCTAGTACTGCCCGAAGGAAAAGCAGA
>JASAMW010002457.1:0-11421 GCA_030247985.1 Epsilonema sp. ZAB3_2 | reverse complement strand
TATTGCTCTATAGTCTTAGTCTGGGTGGCCACAGAGTTGGCAAATTTCTACTTTTGAGTTTTTACGTTTCTCGTTTTTGCACTTGCCCCATAAAATTCTCACGCACAGTTCTCACCGCGCCGTTTAGTAAATAAATTTCAGAAGCACACATGGGGCATATCGGGTGCTCCAGTCGTTGGTGTGCTGTGCGCAGCTGAGAAGACAGTAGCGGGACGGTGCAAGTTCAACTGTCAACTCCTACTGGCCAGACTATAGGTACTATTATGTACAGTACCTCCTATCAGCACCCCTGATTATGAATACACTTTACGCGATTGGCATGAAAATGACTCCGTTACTCGCTTGTTTGCTCGAAAATGACTCCGTTCACCATATACGGCTCTCTTTCCAACTGCCCACACATCCTTGAGCGCCATGTGGGGACCGCCGACGAAATCGCAGCGCCCAGCGACTGGCTCTAAGAATGCGTCGCTAGACGAACTGCGTTACGCCGTAAGTCTTTGGATACAGTGCTGCGCTACCTTTGTCACCAGCAATGTAGCAGTCCTGCAGTGCAGATTATGTAATATTTTAGTGGCGTAGTTAACATAACATACATACAGTACATGTACCGTAGATCTAGGATATATACATAGGTACCATCAAAACATATGTCCGAATTGAAGTTTATTTAGTCATGAAAATGTTGATAAAGTTTTAAAGCTCGCGGTGCCAAAATCAAAAAATGCAATACGTAATATTCGTGAATTAAGAATAACATATGGGAGAGAGTTCTTTGTATAATATAAATGACGAAGGAGAAAGAAAAATTTTTGAGAAAGGAGAAAAGAAAAAAGAGAGGAAAATTATACAAGTAACTTCTCTCCATATGTTATTCCTAATTTACTAATATTACGTATTGCATTTTTTGATTTTTGCACCGCGAGCTTTAGAACTTTATCAACATTTCCAGGACTAAATCGACCTCGGTTACCGGACGTATCTTCTCTGGGAGAACTACCAAATAAGTGTACTACATACAGTATAACTTACGTAATGTAAAAACGTGTATAGGATATAGGGTAAATTATTGTCCACTCTCTGCCCAAAAAAGGAAATACCATTGTAAAAGCATTTGTGGTGATAGCTCAGCTGCAATAGGGCGAATTTGATCTGGAATGGGCTCTATCAACCTGTATTTTTGATGTCGCTTCAACATAGGCTGAGCAGCTCTTGGCCACCTTCCCTTTGACCCATGCGATCTTCGGCACCACCGACCCTCAAAAATGTCTTCTTTACCCGTTGGACGAATTTCGAAATTGTCCATATGGGAAGTTTTAACTTTTTTTACATTATTTTTAGCATGAAAAATTTTTTCAAAAATTCGTTGTTGCTAGTACATTATGAAATTTCAATTTTTTGCTTTGCTTCACTGTGTGCATAATTTGTTTTTTTATGCTAAATGCGCCATTAATGACGGAATTTTACAAAACTAAAAATTTTTGAAAACGTTTTGAAGGAAGGCGCATCCATCCATATACTTACTGTCGCGATATGTCCAAGGGGTAAAAAGGACATTTTTGAGGGTCGGTGGTGCCGGGAGTCGTGGGTCAAAGGGGAGGTGGCCAAGAGCTGCTCAGCCTATGTTGAAGCGACATCAAAAATAGGTTGATAGAGCCCATTCCAGATCAAATTCGCCCTATTGCAGCTGAGCTATCACCACAAATGCTTTTACAATGGTATTTCCTTTGGCAGAGATGGACAGATATAAAAAGCAAAAGAGGGACGGGACGGAAAGGATGCAAGAGGAAAATTTACCTGTGTCCTGTACACGTTTACGGTACGTAGGGTATACTGTATGTAGTACACTTGGTTGGTAGTACCCCAGAGAAGATACGTCCGGTAACCGAGGTCGATTTAGTCATGGAAATGTTGATAAAGTTCTAAAGCTCGCGGTGCCGAAATCAAAAAATGCAATACGTAATATTCGTGAATTAGGAATAACATATGGAGAGAGTTCTTTGTATAATTTTCCTCTCTCTTTTCTTTTCTCCTTTTTCTCAAAAATTTTTCTTTCTCCTTCGTCATTTATATTATACAAAGAACTCTCTCCATATGTTATTCCTAATTCACGAATATTACGTATTGCATTTTTTGATTTCGGCACCGCGAGCTTTAGAACTTTATCAACATTTCCATGACTAAATCGACCTCGATTACCGGACGTATGTTTTGATGGTACCTATGTATACCTACAATCTACGGTACATGTACTGTATGTATGTTATGTTAACTGCCACTAAAATATTACATAATCTGCACTGCAGGACTGCTACACTGCTGGTGACAAAGGTAGCGCAGCACTGTATCCAAAGACTTCCGGCGTAACGCAGTTCGTCTACGACGCGTTCTTCAAGCCAGTCGCTGGCGCTGCGATTTCGTCGGCGATCACATGGCGCTCAAGGATGTGTGGGCAGTTGGAAAGAGAGCCGTCTATGTGAACGGAGTCATTTTCGAGCAAACAAGCGAGTAACGGAGTCATTTTCGTGCCAATCGCGTAAAGTGTATTCATAATCAGGGGTGTGATAGAAGGTACTGTACATAATACGTACCTATAGTCTGGCCAGTAGGAGTTGACAGTTGGACTTGCACCGTCCCGCTACTGTCTTCTCAGCTGCGCACAGCACACCGACGACTGGAGCACCGATATGCCATGTGTGCTCCTGAAATTTATTTACTAAACTACATAAGGACTGCGTGAAAAGGTTATGGCGAGTGCAAAACGAGAAACGTAAAACTCAAAAGTGGAACTGCCAACTCCTACTGGCCAGACTAAGACTATAGTAATGCATATAGGCCTAAAGCAGGTATCTTTGTGTGAGTATGCTTACCGTATGTATGTATGATTGTATGTACCTTATCCATCACTTTTTTGTCTGCTTGAAGTACGAGTGCCAAAATGCGCTACCGGTGCTGCATGTCCAAAGTGTATCGCGTCTGCAAGTGTCAATCTGTTAAGTACACCGAGAAACAGATCCAGGCAACCGACTTCAACACGCTGAAGCAGCCCAAGATCATTCGTAAAATGCATATTCTGTATGCCCACAAGCCCAGAAAGTACATGATGGACGTCTGCGAAGTGACCACCAAAGCCAACGGCAAATACCCAGCAGATTGTAAGATCGCATTCGTCTAGGTATATATGTACTGTACATTAAGTAAGTGCATTTATATAGTACATAATCCTTTCCACAAAGCATTCAGAACAAAGGATGATATTGAAGAGACTGTGTGTGTAAATTTTATTTTGCTTTTAGGCCCAAAATGAGGTGCAGAGCAGACCAACCAGATACATAGAACCAACCAACCGAAATATGTAGTACAGTTACTAAGTAGAACCGGGTAGATAAACGACGATACAGTTCTGAACACAGTAAATATGGGCCTGTATGTATTGTATTGTCTCCCTTTACAAAGATGGCAGTAGGCGTGCGCGTGGCCCTCTATCGATTGGGCTCCGCGCGAAGCTTAGTAGTCGCCTTGCTAATCTTTGGTCGTGGTCACTTATGCGAGGACACAAAAACTACGTCATACTCTTTTATTTTCAAAATTCCTAATGTCGTGTGTACAAGGTTGCCCAGCCCTCCAAGAGTTCCCGCTCCGGATTTAGCAGGGAGGATTAGTCCGTGCCTATATTGAGCGTAACCCCCGAGTCTAAACCACGCGTGTTTTTTTCAGGTGAAACGCCCGACAGCAGCGAAGCGAAGCGGAAAAGAAAAAAGAAAAGAAAAGAAGATTTTTCCTTTTCTTTTCCGCTTCGTTTCCTGCGTCTGGCGTTACGTCTGAAAAAAACACGCGAGGTTTAGACTCGGGGGTTACGCTCAATATAGGCACGGACTAATCCTCCCTGCTAAATCCGGAGCGGGAATCCTGAGCATAGCCGTACGCACGCGCAATTTTGACCTACGCACTACTGTATATGCTTGCGCTAAAAATTGTGTGATCCATATGGAAAAGGTCGGCGATTGAAAAGTTTAGTAGCAGCATACTGTACAGCATAGTAGCAAGAATATGCAAGGGCTGGACGACGGTCGGCGGGATATCGATTTTCGCCCACATTTCTTCATCACGTACGTAGTAACTGTCAACTCTGTAAAGTTATACAATACACGTTAGGTAGGCTATTTATTTATCGTACACGTGCATAGGCTTAGGCTATTTACACGTAGGCTATTTATCGTACATGTAGTAGGCTATTTATAAGTGTGTAGGCACATACAGGGTGTTTCATAATATACTCTCCGGATGTTTGTGTCTCTATATCCACAACGGGGTATCATTTTCAAATGCGGTCTTTTGCAATAAGTAGCCAAGGCTTCAACGATTATCCATGCTAAATTTCAACTTTCTAGGTCAACAGGCAGCAGCTCAAAGTAGCTGAGAAAGGCTGACCTCAGAAATCGAGGATTTGCCTTATGTTGTAGTTGTACCACAATAAAGAGCATATTCCACCATCCAAAAGCTAATACGTTTTCAAATCCTGTTCAATATCCCATGTAAGGCGCGGCAGAACCAAAAATCTACTACAGTATGCCATTGTGAAGAAAATTGAGAAAAATCATCCGCGGAGTGCTAACTTCGGCTTTAGCTCGGGTTTATCCCCCATAGTGGAAAAAACGTAAATTTTAGGTCCGAAAGTTTGAGCTTTCATAACTTCCTCGACAGAAAGGACTACAGGGCTGAAATTTTGGTAATATCCCATTATGCCGGATGATTTGTCGCGTTATTCCGGGCCTGTCTCTTTATTCCTCATATTTTGCCCCGTTATGCCGGACCCCAAAACTGTCGCTTTATGCCGGAAATTGTCGCGATATGCCGGACCAGTCGTCTCGTTATGCCGGGTCTAACCTTTCAGCCTGTTGTCGCGATATGCCGGACCAGTCGTCTCTTTACGCCGGACAAATCTCGTTAGGCCGAATCAGCTATTTTTTGGGCATTCAATGTAGGTAAACCTTCACGCACCGCACGCTGAAAAATTCAGGGATCGATCTGCCACATTCCATTGTCTTCCATGAAATTTTCATCGGACTCAAACATTTCGATATCGTTTGGACAATTTGAACAAATCTCAAGCTGTTCACGGCTGTGTACAAAGTGTGGAAGTTTGATCGATGAACATACAGTACAGTACATATTTATTAGAACGTACGTATGTATGTAGTACGTCACGTATGTATGTACCCAGGAAAAAGCCAGGCCTAGGCATAAAGCGACAAACTACCCGGCATAACAATACAGCATTCGGCATATCGCAACGCTCCGGCATAAAGAGATTTTGTCCGGCATAACGCTACAAACCTTCCGGCATATCGCGACAACGTCCGGCACAACGAGACTCCGGCACATCGCGACAACGTACGGCGTATCGCGACAGCGCCCGGCATAACGCTACACCCGGCATAATGGCACACAATCAAAATTTTGCCCGCATAACTGTAGACGCCTTAGCTACCAAACGTAAAAGAACGCACTGAAATCGAACACTCGGACGATGAATGAGAGGCACAAACATCCGGAGAGTTTATTATGAAACACCCTATACATATGTAGATGCGTAGCGTTGCCTGTATGCATACCAAAGCAAGCTTCTTGTTTGTCTAGTTTTTGCGTTATCATGTGTCACTCTGCTTTCTTTCCAAATAAATCGCGAAGTCCAAGATATGCCAGCGTTACAATGGAGATGCATCCAAATGTGGCCATGCCTAGCACATCCAGATTCCAATACTGGAACCAGTACAGGTCCATTCCACTGCGAGAAAACACAACGGATGGAAGTCCACCTCGCCTAATGATGTACTCTGTCCACCAAGCTGCCCTTTCCAACTGGGGTATGGGATGGTCCAGCCATTGATCTCTGATTTTTCTCACCGTGTTTGCATAGGATTTATTGGTCAACAGTTCAGTCATCTTTGCAACCATTTCCTCCTGAGTGAAAGAACGCTTGTAGATGCGTTTGCCAAAACCGCGCACTTCTGCAAGAACGGCGTTGCGATTCTGTTCTGCAAACAGCGCCATGTACAGTACTGGAACTGCTGCGCAGATGGTTTCTTTCAAACTTTTCATGCCTCCATGGCTTATGAAAAGTTTGGTGCTTTTGTGGTGCAAAATTGCCTGCTGAGGTAGCCAAGGCATCACTACAATGTGCTTTGCTTTTATCTGCTTCTTGTATTGAAACACGATGCGATAGTCTGTCATCTGGAGCAAGGCATTGATAAAAGTTTTTGACAGCTGAGCTGGGGCAGTGGCGAAGTCAAGCAAAGTGCCAAAGGCAACTAGAATGGTTCCTTTAGATGCAGGGTCAGACAAAACTGTCTCCAGGTCAGATGGTAGCAGAGCCTGGTTGCCAGCTGCTCCACTGCAATGTGACCCCATTTGGATCATGTCATGAACTCTAGGCACTGGCCAATCAATGGTCTCTGGGAATTCGATGAAGCTGGCTTCAGCTTTACGAATGTAGTTGTAGTAGGAGTATTGCGTCCCTGTTGCCTTGTGAACGACATCACCAATCACTGGTTGAATGAGAAAGTAATTGATTGCCCGCATCACTCCATCTTCCATCAGGAGATCAATCGTACTCTCCAGTCGACTCCGAAAGCTGGCTGCTGACCAGATACGATGGGGATTTACAAATACTGGAGCAGTTATGTGTGCCAGAGCTGGAATGCCTCGGTATGCTACATTAACAGGCTCAGCCAGTGTTGTGTGCAAAATGGCATTTGGAGCTTCGGAGATGATGGTGATGGCGTGGCCACATGGTGCAAACAAACTGTCCACAAGGATCATGTCCCAGGAGTCTTTGGCAACTTTCCAGAATTCATCCACCCGATGCTTGAGTAGCAGAGAGCACATGTCCGTAGCCATTCCCCATGGAAAGAACAATGCTAGTGCATTCATTTCACTGTGCCATTGGAAGTGCAAGAACTGGGTGGCGTTCTGATAAACCCAGTTCTCCAGATGTTCCTGAGTGGCTGGTACCTTTACAAGATGTTCCTTCAGCCAGGGCGGTGGAGGCTTTTGGTCTACCATCACCTTCAATGGATCATACTCCACTGCTAGTATGTAGCCTATGTACATACATGTACGATGTATCCTTAGGGAAGCCTTCCAAACAAGGGGGAGGAATTCACCCTTTTTCGCCCCCTAAAAAGCTTTTCAGGGCTAATTCAGGGACGAAACAACCTTATTTCAGGGGCGAAAAATCATCCTTCATGTCCTGATTTCAGGGGCGAAAATGAGCTCAACCACTAATTCATGGCTTTTCGCCCCCTAATTCACTCTGGCTCGTTCCTTCCTTCCTCCCTTTCATTACGCAAGGGAACTGGCCGCGTCTCCTCGCTCTGTCTATCTGACCAGTGAAGTGACCAGCAATAAAAAGTTTTTAACAACAACAACAACAAAGTCTTTACTCGCCCAGATGCACACAAGTATTGAAGAACAACAACAAAGAAAAGAGAACAGCAAAGAAAAGAGAACAGCAGCACCCAACCCAAACAACACAATCCACTGACAAGAAATGAAAAACTACACCAGAACCCACCTCTCATGAATATTCATGATTCCTTTACGACAGGCAGATTCTTTTACAAGGCACACATGCACAAAATGCCGCCGGGGTCCAGAGAGCCAATGCCAACATTGGCGACAATGCTAGCATGCTCTCCATCAACGACTGCATTTTATGCCTCATTCAAAAATTCCCTAAAGCCAAAGTCCTCTTCTCATGGACATTTTAGTCCTCTTAGGAGAGTGGGACTTTTCCTATGGGCGGGTGCTAGCTCTCTGGTCTATTTCGTCCATAGAACAGGCACCATAACGAGCAAGGAGAGTGGAGGTGTCAAGTTAGACGTCGAGTCCACCCCCCTTTAAATATTCCGATAAATCGAAGGTTTTCAGATAGAATTTGAACGCAGAGACCGTTGGTGCTTCAACCACAGATTGCGGCAATTTATTCCAGGCATCAACCACCCTATTGGTTAAAAAATTTTCGAGCAACTTTTTATTACTCCATTTCTTATTGAGTGCTAATGAGTGCAGCCTACTTGGTTTTCGCCCTTCCCTTACATTGCGCCGTGCGCGTCGTCTCAGCTTTTGTTCCCAGCCTCTTCTCTCGCTTCTCCCTCCCCCCATGCAAGCAATATACGTACGTACATACTGTAGCAATATGCGAACCGCCGCGCACAAACAACAAATCACTTTTGACAGGTTCCTTGGACAGCGAGAGTTTGCTTGCATAATGGGACGGGCAAAGAGAGGTGTCTATTACAGAACCCTGATTTCAGGGCACCTTTTTCGCCCCCTAAAACTTTCTTTTTCGCCCATGAATTCACGGTTTTTACCTGAATTCAGGTACCGTATTTCAGGGTAACTAAGGGGCGAAAAAGGGTGAATTCCTCCCTCCTATTTGGACGGCTTCCCTTAGTCATGATAAGTAATCGGTGAATAATTTTATTAGGCTAATTGTGATCATGGTGGTACCCCATTACATAGATGCCTTGATTTGGATCGATGCTATCTTGTCTCACCTCTGAAAACATGCTAACTTCATGTCCACGTTTTGCCAACGTTTCTGCCAAGGGATACATGGAGGCTTGGTGGCTACGTCCATTTGGCATTGCAATGAACAGAATTTTGTATGCATTGACACTTCCAGTCAAAAATAGTGGAACTATGCCGACTACTACAGTGAACAACAACAGGGCACCGTTTGATGCCATTTTGCGGGTACAGGATTGTCCACAGTCAGAAACTAACCAGCCGGGTGAGGGATAATGGCAATGGCACAGTTGAACACAATTTTGGTGTTTCTCTTTTATACATTGTCCATGGCAATGTTACGTGTAAGCGTGTATCATCAGTGTTATCATTATTGGATTACCATTACCTAGGTACATATATATGACTTTATAGTGTCTCAACACTATACTGTACAGTATGTATGTATGTACTGTATGCATATCTATCTACCAGGGTTAGTGTCAATAAAACTTGTCATGTCATTTCTTTCTGCTGATCAAAAATAAACAAAAGTGCCACTTATATGCAGCGCATTAAAATATCCATGCGACACAATATTGAGGACCAGAGACTAGAGAGACAGTAAGTTGACCTTGACCCACTAGTTTGTTTCTGTTGTGGTATATGTACAGTACTGATTGAGGGATACATGCTTGCCGTCAAGGGCACAACGCACAGTACATAAGGTACATACCAAGGTACATTCGTACATACGTAGTACTGTACTTAGCTAGATGATCAATTCCCACTGCTTTCCCAACTCTCGATCAATGCATTTTTGCAGTTCCTTATGTATGTATTAGAGATAGACAGATGTACGTAGAGAGATAATAATATAGTTTTGACAGTGCCTATGTGTGTTTTTCTGCTAACATTATTTGTATTGCCTATCATCAGGATGTAGCGAGTGCTTGGAGCAATTGAGCAATCGACTTTTTTGCATTTTGAATGGTGATTCCATGAAATTTGAGAATATGGCATCCGAGCCATTGAACATGCAATGCACTTGAACTGAGCAGGCCTGAACCTGATGATGGCGCCAGAAGCACTGTTTAGGGAGGTTAAAAAAAACACGCGGATGTCTGCAGAAAACAATAGTTTGACCATTGCTTGGAGTAAACTGCAGAATATAAAATAATTAGCTTGTAACCTAGCGCTAGCCTTCTGTACCTTTCTGCCTCTTTGGCACGTGTGCTGTGCAGGTCCGATTATTATATTTGGGGTGCCGCCTAGTACGTACCCATTACTCATATAATGGGCGAATATGAGTCAGGGATGCTCTTTTTCGTTTACACTTACATCCTCCATTCTTCCCCTTCCCCCTAAGCCCAATTATATATTTTTACTGCAGTACATGTTACAGCAGTCCCAATTTATGTCATTTTTGGAATTGGATACCAAAATTCTGATAGTACTATATTTAGTATCGTGGTTGCATAGAGACAACAGATCTGGCAGCACCTTGTCAGTATCTCTATGCAAGTGTGTCTCTGTAGTCAGCCTCTTCTACTACCGTACGTAGTCAGCGATTTCTTACAGCATCCTTTTCTTCATCCAACTTTACACAAGACTTCTGGAGATCAGCTTTGGTCATTGTGATGGGAAAATCCACCTGCAACATATGACCCTTTGGACAGGTCAAGTCGATAGGCTCCTTCAGGACCAACTCCCCACTTGTTTGTGCACAAATTATGAACAACAGAGCAGTCAGGAGCAGTAACATCTTTGAACGCTTGATGGATGGGATGGAGATGGAAGGGGTTTCACTTGGGAGAGAAAGAGATACAGAAGCGGAAAGAGAAGCAACCAATGGGGGAGGAACTTTTTGGACTATTGACTGTTGTACAGCAAGCTTCTAGCTTTTATCTGCAGCTGAGAAAACGGATGTCAGAAAAGCTGTTTCGCAATTAGGTACGTACTAGGCGGCACCCCAAATATAATAATCGGACCTGCACAGCACACGTGCCAAAGAGTGAGAAAGTTAGATAAGGCTAGCGCTAGGTTACAAGCTAATTATTTTATATTCTGCAGTTTACTCCAAGCAATGGTCAAACTATTGTTTTCTGCAGACATCCGCGTGTTTTTTTAACCTCCCTAAACAGTGCTTCTGGCGCCATCATCAGGTTCAGGCCTGCTCAGTTCAAGTGCATTGCATGTTCAATGGCTCGGATGCCATATTCTCAAATTTCATGGAATCACCATTCAAAATGCAAAAAAGTCGATTGCTCAATTGCTCCAAGCACTCGCTACATCCTGATGATAGGCAATACAAATAATGTTAGCAGAAAAACGCACATAGGCACTGTCAAAACTATATTATTATCTCTCTACGTACATCTGTCTATCTCTAATACATACATAAGGAACTGCAAAAATGCATTGATCGAGAGTTGGGAAAGCAGTGGGAATTGATCATCTAGCTAAGTACAGTACTACGTATGTACGAATGTACCTTGGTATGTACCTTATGTACTGTGCGTTGTGCCCTTGACGGCAAGCATGTATCCCTCAATCAGTACTGTACATATACCACAACAGAAACAAACTAGTGGGTCAAGGTCAACTTACTGTCTCTCTAGTCTCTGGTCCTCAATATTGTGTCGCATGGATATTTTAATGCGCTGCATATAAGTGGCACTTTTGTTTATTTTTGATCAGCAGAAAGAAATGACATGACAAGTTTTATTGACACTAACCCTGGTAGATAGATATGCATACAATACATACATACATACTGTACAGTATAGTGTAAAAACACTATATAAAGTCATATATATGTACCTAGGTAATGGTAATCCAATAATGATAACACTTATGATACACACTTACACGTAACATTGCCATGAGCAATACGAAACTGACCAAGGA
>JASAMW010002456.1:0-17705 GCA_030247985.1 Epsilonema sp. ZAB3_2 | reverse complement strand
AGAAGTGATGGTGGATTCATTTTGGAGGCATTTTTTGGACGAAGTATGAATGCACTGCGTGGGATCACCGTGTATGGGATCATCAACGGAAGGTGAGTGTGTGTAAGGCACTCAGTGATGATCATGGTGCAACAGGTCAATATTCGTTCGAGGCGTACGTGTTTGTGTGTTTTGTGTTTTATGTGTAGGGGGAGCTTCATAAAGTACGTCACGCTGAAATAGGGGGGAGGGGGGTTGCGGTGAATGTGACGTTAGCGTGACGATTATGTCACTCTATATACATAGCATACTAGGGGGGGGGGGGTGACGGCCAAAAAAAGCGTGACGAAAGCGTGACGGAGGGGGAGGTGGGGTGGCGATGGATGAATTTCTGCGTGACGTAATTTATGAAGCTCCCCTAGGTGGACAGGAACTTGTTTGAAGGAGCAACAAGCAACAAGCAACGTGATGAAGCTCAGTGTTGAAGTTCGTGAAGAAGGATTTACTTGACGCAAGGTGGGTGATGATCATGGCGCAACAGGTCTATATTTCATTGTATGTGCTCATTCCATGTATCATTGGTCTTTATTTTATTGTATCGCCAGATGTATACGTTCTTGGTGTGCTGAAGGCACTCAAGTAGGATGATGAGCATGGCGCAATAGGTCTATATTTTATGGCGTATGCTTACGTGTTGTGTGTTTTGTGTTTGTTGTGTAGGTGAACAGGAACCTCGGAGGCAGATACGCACGATGTACGCATGCTCTGCATGAGTTATCCGCGTTTCGGCTTTGCGTGACCGGCGTATGCGTTCGATGTGAATCAACCTTGAGTTGAACGAGAAGTTAAGCTTTTTGGTGAGTCATTCTGTCGGGGACTATGTAGTAGGTTAGCTCGGTGGGTCAGATCGAGGTTGCCCGATTTACCCCCGGTCAGCCCGTATTCCCCGATATTTACCCCCGGTCCTGAGCAACAGTTCGTGAAGAAGGATTTACTTGACGCTAGGTGGGTGATGATCTTTGGCGCAACAGGTCTATATTGATCAACAGATTGATGTGTCAACAGGTCAGGTCAACAAGGACGTACATAACTGGGGTAAATCCGGCCGGTAAAGAGATTAGAGAAAGTTACGACTAGAGACAGAATGGAAATCCGACCCGCTCCCCTTAGTGATTGATGTGTTTGGTATGTGTTGTGTGGTTTTTTGCTTTTAGTTGAGTTCACGTAGCTGGTGAAATGGGCCTCATGATTTGGCGTTTTCATTGTCAGCGCCGCTTTTCCTGTTTTGAATGCTTGCACAAGGATGTACGTAACTGGGGTAAATCCGGCCGGTAAAAAGATTAGAGAAATACGGGACAGAATGGAAATCCGACCCGCTACCCATAGTGATTGATGTGTTTGGTATGTGTTGTGTGGTGTGTTGCTTTTAGTTGAGTTCACGTAGCTGGTGAAATGGGCCTCATGATTTGGCGTTTTCATTGTCAGCGCCGCTTTTCCTGTTTTAATGCTTGCACAAGGACGTACGTAACTGGGGTAAATCCGGCCGGTAAAGAGATTAGAGAAATATGGGACAGAATGGAAATCCGACCTGCTACCCATAGTGATTGATGTGTTTGGTATGTGTTGTGTGGTGTGTTGCTTTTAGTCGAGTTCACGTAGCTGGTGAATGCGTCTGTGAATGGAAGCACTGCTGCTGCCTCCAGCAGTACGACGGGTAGAGCGGGGAAAGGCGGGGCGAGTCTGCACTTCGTCCCGCCCGTGCACTCGGACATCCTTAGACTGGCGGCGCAGCGACACGCCAGAGGCCTCATGCATCCCTGGATCTACCAAATTCTCACCAGGGTAAGTACGCTACGGTGGTAGGCATGCACTGTAGAACGGCGAAATATGATACTGGTGCGCTTCAGAAGTGAACTCCGAATTCTGAGCCGTGACTATGCTTCAACATGTAAAAGCTCCGAGTTAGCACCGAACTCGCTCGGAGCCAGAATCGCTACAATCGGCCTTTCCCATGTTTTTCTGTGTCTAATGCAGGATCAAGAAGGTAATGCAAGTATGGCATTCTGCATACGTGTACGTAATTTCGGGGAGTTTGGCTAATGTTTCAAATTCTTTTGAAAAGAAATCACTCAATTTTGTAAAATTCATTGGTGGTTGCTGGAGAAGTAGTATAATATTGTTATATTGTTTTCAGACATCTGAATGATGAATCATTGATGATTCTGACCAACTGAAAACAAAATGTTTACGTCGCACCATCAGGCCGTCTAGGTAGGTAGGTACCGCTTAATGTGCAATTATTGGCTGTTTTTGACGTCTGTAGGCTGTTGTTTCTCAGAGCAGCTCGCCGTCTTCTAAGGCCTATCGGTAGGCCTACTCTTACTCTTGAATCTGGAGACTTATCATGGCGCGTTTTACTCCTGCAGATGAACTGGCGAATTTGGTATGTCGTATGGTGGTGGGGTATTCGGGTGGGTGATAAATCTGCTCGGGAGTATTTGTATTTGGGTCTTTAGATAACCCCCGCTCAGGCCTCCCAAATTACCCCCACTCAGGCCAAGTTACCCACGGCCAGCCCGAATTACCCCCGGCCTGCCCAAATTAACCCGCACGACGAGCCCATTATGGCCCGTCATTCACAGTGATCGTCCGTTCACAACGAACGCTGAACGCCGGCGTTAGCGCAGCTTCAACGCCAAGTGCTAACGTCGACGTCAACACGCCAACGCAGATTTTAGCATTCACCGCAGATGTTAGCGTTCAACATTATGGAAATTATGGAAATCTATTCAGATCTCTATTTTACTTTGATAATCACGTGCGCTGACATGATTGCAACGTACGTATGTACTATTTCGACAAGTTTGCAATGATGTTTGCTGCAAATTATCTGCGATCGCCAAATCTGCGTTGAACGCTAACATCTGCGTTAGCGTTGACGTTAGCGTTCGGCGTTGACGCAGCGTCAACGTCGGCGTTAAACGTTTGTTGTGAACGGGCCATGAAAACATGCGTTGGGCATACGGTCGGCGTATGTCATGTGTTGTGTTGTGAGGGTGTCATTATGTACTGTAAATGAGCCAACTCACGCGAATGTTCTCAGTTTTGACTCATTCTGCCTAGTCTCTCTTCGGCCATCGGACGGCCGTCAAACGGCAAAAAACGGCCGTTGGACGGCCGTCAGTCAAACGGTCGCCGATTTACCCGCGCTGTTTTAGCTCATCGTTCTCATCAAAATTATGCGCTGAGCATATGGTCAACGTGTCCATCGAGTAACTGGACTGGACGTACGCTCAACTGTGCCGAGGTGGCAAAAGGACTCAAAAACGAAGACCGAAAGACAGATTGTCACTTTCTACCATCGCGTTTACGAGAGCGAAACGAATGAGCGTGGTTTGTATGTTGGAGATTTTGTCATGGTCAAGGTAAGCTTTTAGAAGTACGGTACTGTGGGGTGGGGTAAACCCGGACACGGGGGTAAACCCGGACACCTAGTATATCTCAGCAACCATACGACCGATTGAGACAAGTGTTCTACCAGTCGATTCCTTGAACTCATCTTTCAAATGAGCTACCATGTTCATCATTTGCTGAAGCGGCAAGTTCAGAAAAGCTTAGGTGTCCGGGCTTACCCCGTGTCCGGGTTTACCCCTTAGTACCCTACGTTATTATTCACTGGTTGCGCTGAAAATTGCTGGGTGGTCGCGAGCTGACTATAGTACAAATTATAATTCTAGGACCCATGTATTATTTATCTCGAGAACTACACGACTTAGAGCAAAGCGGTCAAAACTTCCACGGATAACTTTAGCTCGCCTCTCCAATAAAAAAAACCGTTTGATTCTATCTGCTCTCAGTGTCGAGATCTCGCCAAATTCCTTCAGCACTGAAATCGTGTCACCTTTCGGCAGACGCTAAACCACGCAAACCACGACACCCTACGACCCTGTACGCCCGATGCGCATTTTCATCGTCTTCATCACGTATGCTTATTTCTGCCATTTTGATTTTTCGGGAGTTTGCGAGGTTTAGAATTGCCCAATGGTCCACGCCCGATTTGGCGATTTTAGTACTGAAGAAATTTGGCGAGATCTCGACACACAGAGCAGCTGGAGACAAACGGTTTTTTTTATTGGAGAGGCGAGCTAAAGTTATCCATGGAAGTTTGACCGCTTTGCTCTACGTCGCGTAGTTCTCGAGATAAATAATACATGGGTCCTAGAATTATAATTTGTACTTTAAGTGCAATTTTTGCCGGTGGGGTCCCGATCAAAATTTGCAATACGGAGCATTGTAAATCAGAAAGGTCAGTCGATCAGGTCACGACCACGCAGAGATTTTAAGCACAACTGGTCAATAGGCGGCCTTCATTCGTGCAATTCAGCTGGCCTTCAGTACTAGGTGGTCGGGTTTACTACACCACATTATGGCCGCGTTTTTACCCCACAGTACCCTAGGCATGTATTCGCCTTGCCCCATAAGAGGAGGTGCCGTTTTCGCCCTCCTCACCGATTTTTGAGTTGCAGTTATCACACACGCAAAGCACGCCAAAGCAATTACTTTTTCAAAAAATATACCAAAATTGCAAAAAGTAATTGCTTCAGCATGCTTTGCGTGTGTGATCTGCAGCTCAAAAATCGGCGAGGAGGGCGAAAACGGCACTCCTCTTATGGAGCAAGGCGAATGGGAGTAATATGCCAGTCTGGCATATTACTCCCCTTATTGCCAGTAGTGTACAGAGACGAATGGAAGACCAGCGACCAAGTTCCGTCGTATCAAAAATATATTATCCCTGTATAGAGAAGAATGGCCTATGTAGTGAAAAGAAACGAACCCCTGACTCGTTTTGAGGCCTAAAAATAGGATATCCTCTATACAGGGATTATTCTAGGCCATTCTTCTCTATACAGGGATTATATATTTTTGGTCGTATATAATATAGGAATTCTTCACTTTTTGACGGTTGCATATGCGACTGCTGTTTGTCGTATTTGGTGTCTTCTCGTCATATGTGCGACCGAATAAGCAGAAACGTCCAAAGTACGATCAACTTATATCCATCGTAAATAGGAACATAACAGGTACATACAAATACGACGAGAAAATACCAAATACGATGAACTGCAGTCGCATATGGACCGTCAAAAAGTGAAGAATTCTTATATACGACGGAACTTGGTCGCTGGCCTTCCATATCTACCACAGTACACTGCTTGCATATCCCCCCTAAAATGTTATACATTCCTGGTAATAATACAGAATGGTCAGCTCACGACCATCCTTAATGCTAGCGCAAGTGCTCCATAGTCTGGGCACTGAGAGTTTCGCCATGGAACTCAAGTTCTGATGTGTAAAATAGAAAGACAAATTCTGATTTTTGTCATTCTGCTGGAGTACATGCAACTACGCAATTACGACTTGAGTTCCATAGCGAACTCTTTAGTGGTCAGATGGTTGATTGAGTAGACAAGACACAGACAGCCCCACGTTTGTCAAATTAACACATACCCCAATCTGGCGTCATTGATGCAGTGTAGGTAGGCCAGCACCCTAGTTTAGCAGCTTTTGGCTTAGTAAACACTAGGATAGAAAACCACAAGATACGTAACGTAAGTAAACTAACTTTGTTTGTTTGTTTGTTTTGCAGCACGAGAATTACCAGCAAGACCAATGGAACAGTATGAGGACTGTACCCGAATGACTGACTGATTCTCTCAAGTCCGTGATACGAAATACTTGTACTTTTATGAGAAAACTACATAAAAGATAACATGATGAAATAAATACGAAATAAGACCAGAAGAAACAAGAAAGTAAAAGGCACACCGCACCGCACACACACGACCGCCTTTGAGCGGAGCACAAGGCAAGAAGTAAAGTAAACAAGAGTTTCGTTCGTTTATCGAGGTCGAAAGACCCGATCATAGGCTGATCACAAATGACGTTCAACAGCGCGCAGCTGAGGTACGCGCGCTATTGGTCGAAGGGGCAGCGTGGTGCGTGTTGATTGGATGATGACATCCGTCCACCTTTCGCGTCATTTGGCGTAGACACCCGAAAAGTTGCACAGCCTACTGAACGCATGGCCTTCCGAGTAGCGTAGCCTTCCGTATAACGTCAGGTCCGCCAGTCACCCCGACATGGTCACCCAGTCCGATTCTTCATCGTCCCTTGATGACTGAACCATGGGCCAAGGTGGGTGAACGAAACAGCCCCGAAATCTTCTTTGTCCCTCCACTAGACCAACTGGGAGCTACTCAGGGTGGCTGGCGAAATGACGTTGGCCATCTCACCACCCCGAACTACCAGCGGCCCCGTAGAGTGAGGGACGCAGTTGAAGTCGAGACCCGCGGCGTTGTGTCGGTGCCAAAAAGTACGAAGAATCCATAAAGTTGAAGTACCAAAAACCCATAATACTGGAAAAACCCGAAAAGAAACCGGAAAAGTGAAGAAAAAGTGACTGCAAGTGATGTTGATGAACAGGAAACATGTTACTGGTGCATGATGTTTTTTCAGGACGAAGAAAGTGGGCGTCGACGATGTAGAAAAACACGTACCGGAAACACAGGAAACGAACAGCTGGATAGAAGATAGAAGATAGAGAAAGAAGATATAAGTGTGAAGATGATGATGGAAGTGGTGAAGGTTAGTCAGAATCTGACGCCAGATCCGGTCCTGCTCCCCGAGGCGGCCAGGTGGGTCTGGGACGCGGCATCTTCAGTACAGAGCCCAACAGCGGCACGGATGGCTGCTGATCAGTGGCCTGCGAAGTATCCATGCGGCTTGAATTGTCAGCCACATACTCCGCCAGCTGTGCGATGGACTGCTCCACGGCTCTCTGTTCCTCATCACACAGTTTCAAGGCTGCGGCTGCCTGCTCCCAGTAGAAACGCTGTCTGCGCTGAACTTCCTCTGGACTGCATGGCTCACAACGGACCAGTACGAGCGCCGCTGGCAGATCTTGGTCCACGGTGCGGTCCGACAGCCAGTATTCTCCCGTCTTGCCGTTGTGCACCCAGGTTCGAAGCCAGCCCTCAGGTGCGTCTGGAGTGCCGTGGATGCTCTTGTCTTCCGTGGCCGTTAGCGTGAAGGTTGGCCACATTCTTCGCTCGCGCAGGGCAAGGACCACCTCCGGCGGACACTCGTGATAGCGGATGACGCCATTTGCGGGATAGTCGATGAATTCCGGAGCCTGCTGGACGTTGTGGGACATGGAGTGGGCGTATCTGCCATAGTGATAGGAGTCCAGAGACGTCATCTTGCGATGCTGCTCCAAGACTTCTCTCATCTGGGACAGCGCTGACTGCGGCAGATTGGTCTTCTTCTCCAGTGAGGCGTAGATGGCATGCTTCCGCTCTGGATACCCCAACGGCGTTGCCACAATCACCACCGGACGATCACGATAGAATGCCTCCTGGATCTCCCTCTTGTCTGGCAGCTGCAAAGACGTGAGAGGCGCCACGGTCAAAGAGATGCGCGATGGCCCATCTACCGGGACGAACTCTGGGAAGATTCTCTGTTCTTCATCCGTCGTCAGCTTCAGCTTCAAGGCGATATTCTTGAGAAGGGTGATGTTGACTCCCTGCATGGCATCCGCTGACTGTTGGAACTTGGACTGCGGAATGGGAGCGGGGGCGACTGCGAGATGTGGTTGGGAGGACAGGGCTGCCGATGTCTGAGATGGGGTCACTGCCGCACTTTTTCCCTGCTGAGATGTACCAGACGAGTGCTGTGGTTGATGGTGGGACTTCGATGACGTAGAGCCCGTACGATGGCTACTGCTTCCGGATATTTTCTTGCGTGCCGGACTCTTCCCATCTCCATCTGGACTCGGAGTGCGTTGCCGATGTGGATGAGAGCGGCGATGCTTCCCGTGGTCGTCTGAATGCTCTTTCCCCTTCTTTCGACTGTCGCGGCTTCTGCTTCTGTCCGTCCCCCGCTCGCGGCCCGCCCTCGATGGAGAGCGAGAACGCGGGGGACGCTGCTGACTGGAGGACGGTTGGTCGGACGACGAATCTAATAGGCCCCCCAGGGCCCGCGGGGCGGCGCGGGCCCCCCGCCACCAGCTTTTGGCCTGACAGGCCCAAGGATAGAAAGCAAAAAAAACCGAAAATTAGTTAAATTAATTTTTTTTTTTTGTTTGTTGGTGGAAGAGGATTTACCAGCAAGACCAATGGAACAGTATGAGGACTGTACCCAAATGACTGACTGATCCTCTCAGATCCGTGATACGAAGTACTTATACTTTTATGAGAAAACTACATAAAAGATAACATGATGAAATAAATACGAAATATGACCAGAAGAAACAAGAAAGTAAAAGGCACACTGCACCGCACACACACGACCGCCTTTGAGCGGAGCACAAGGCAAGAAGTAAAGAAAACAAGAGTTTCGTTCGTTTATCGAGGTCGAAAGACCCGATCATAGGCTGATCACAAATGATGTTCAACAGCGCGCAGCTGAGGTACGCGCGCTATTGGTCGAAGGGGCAGCATGGTGCGTGTTGATTGGATGATAACATCCATCCACCTTTCGCGTCATTTGGCATAGACATCCGTAAAGTTGCACAGCCTACTGAACACATGGCCTTCCGAATAGCATAGCCTTCCGTAAAACGTCAGGTCCGCCAGTCACCCCGACACGTTCTCGAGTTATACGATGATAAAGGTTGCAAATTTTCAGTACTGAGGGCGACGTCGGGAACCGTTACGGTTGTGTTTCCGTGGCTAGTGAAAAGGGTAGAAATGTAAATGCAGCACATTGGCTGCATGGACTGTGGCCCGGACCATAGGGAACATTTTTTCAGGCTCCCTAGAGATAGAGTAGAAGTCCCAAAAGCAAAAACAGGAACAAAGGCGCTGTATTTCCTACTAACCCTTTTCAAAACTGACCTACAGTAATGGTTCCTGACGTCGCCTTTGGTATGTAGCGCGGGAGAGGGAAGAGTGAGAGCGAGTGATCCCGAGGTGTCGAGCAACGAAGACTATTTATTCCTGTCCTGCGCTGGCTATTTATGCCGATTGGTGGCAGGAAATTGCATAACATCACAATGTACATTTCCGCATTGCGTATATGTACATTGTACTTATCCTGTTTGTACGTATCGGTGTCACGATCACATCATCATCCCCTCTTCAGTGAGGTCCTGGGGGTAGCAATGTCTTCATGGGTCCTAGCTTGGCTCGGTTTCTGCTGTCCGCTCTGCGTGGCGCACAGTATCCTTTGACCAGCTGGTGTTCCCATCCCGCTGGATGCTGCCAGCTGCTTGAAGATGCCTGATGATGAGTGAGTACTGGGTGTGCCTCGCATCCTACGTGGAGTCTTGGAACAGCAACTTTGCGGGGGCCCATCTCCTGCCCTGTGGGTCTGTGGTTCCTGGTTCTTGAGCTTGACCAGTTGTCCCTCCCACAGCCATGGCACTCTGGATCCCTGGGAGGCCGGCTCTTGTGTGTGTGGGCTGGATGGATCTACTCCGCTCCATGGTGACCGGGCATGGGTGAGTCCTGTCGCAACCGCCTGGTCCAGCTTGGTTAGGGCTGGTCTGCTCCTGGTTCCCTTGTCCTGGGCCTGGGTCGAATGGAGAAGCGTCGCCAATCTCCTGATGGTCTCCTGGGTCCCCCTCAGCTTCCTTGGGGTTTCTTGTGCTGGGCCTGGGTTTGAATGGAGAGGCGTCGCCAATCTGGTATGTCGGCGATGGACGAGGGGAGAGAGAAGAGAGAGAGCGACTGATGCCGAACAGCCAAAGCGTCGAGCAACAAAGACTCTTTATTCCTGTCCTGCGCCGGCTATTTATGCCGATTGGTGGCAGGAAATTACATAACATCACAATGTACATTTCCGCATTGCGTATGTACATTGTACTTATCCTGTATGTACGTATCACGATCACATCAGCCTTCAGTTCTGAAAATTTGCAACCTTTATCATTGAATAACTCGAGAACGGATAGGAATTGTGAAAAGCGGTTTTCTGCAAAATACTCGAATAAAAATATAGTTTTTGATAGGATGGGTTTGAATTCGAAATTCGTAAGTCGATGTTGGGGTAGCCCTTGCCTTTAAGTAAGTAACTGGTCCATATTCTATTCTATTCTACTGGCAACATGTAAAATTTGCAGTTTTGAGTGCAAGTTGCATGCAAGTACATCATACAGGTGCATACTGTAGGTACAAAGTCCTGCTGGATGCAATCACGAGAATTTTCTTGAATGTGTCAAAATGTCTGCAATGAACAATACACCGTTTGAGTCGAAATGTCACAACCAGTTTGTTCCCCGCGCCCCCATATACAGGGTGTTTCATAATATACTCGCCGGATGTTTGTGCTAATATCTCCCCACCGGAGTGTCACATTCGAATGCGGTTTTTTGCATTGAATAGCCAAGGCTTCAACGTTGATGCAGCCAAAATTTTAGCTTCCTAGGTTGCATTGTCATGGCGCTGTAAGCGGTCAAAGTTGCGGCGCCTTTTTTGGCGCAAAACGGAGGCAGGAAACTGAGGCGGGGCAACGGATTTGCATTTTCGCTTTTTTCTCGCTCTTTCAAGTCTGTTCATCATTCCACGCTAACTTTTATGCATTTTTGAGCAGTCTTGTCGAAGACAGACTTCAGTTTGATCACCAAGGCATCAGCGTCCCAAGGAAAAGCTTGGATGAGCGAATTTTGGCTGTAACACTGTTTGCTAAGTTCGAATCTGCAAGACAAGTGGCATGGAGATGGAAAACTCTACCCGAAACTTGTGCTCCAGATAAAAACTGGGGAGAGGAATACTGCGGAAGGAAAACTAAGGAGACAACTGGGTTAGGTAAACGGGAGAGAAAAACCGGAGGCGATCTGTACTGGCCGTCTGCAAAAATGTGAAAATTGACGCTTTGCAAATCGAGCTGTTTGAGCCGCTTCCTGTTGACCTAGAAAGCTGAAATTTTGGCTGCAACAACGTTGAAGCCTTGGCTATTCAACGCAAAAAACCGCATTCGAATGTGACACTCCGGTGGGGAGATATAAGCACAAACATCCGGCGAGTATATTATGAAACACCATGTATGTTTCATCTTGAAAAATATACAACAATGGAGAGCTGCAATGCAACCATGGAAAGTTATTGGTGAATTGAATGGAGCCAGCTCTGGGCAAAAAAGCCTTATGGTACTCCTAGTAGTAGTAGCAAAGTGTGACCAGAAATTCTGTGACCCATTGAAATTTTTTCTTGGCCAATATGAGGCGTAGAGCACAGTGGTCAAAACTTCCATGGCTAACTTTTGCTCGCATTTCCAATAAAAAACCGCTTCCCTCTACGCCTCCTCTGTGTCGAGATTTCGCCGATTTCCTTCAGTACTGAAATCGGCATTGACCAAATCTGCAAAACTAAACTGCGCATAACACGAAACTGTATGCCCCTCAAAGCCAAATTCTACGAATGAAGCAAGACAAGAAAAATTTCATTTCTTTGCGATTTCTATTGCCATATTTAGCGTTCTAGATCCAGCATGACAACATTATTGTTGCGCAAACGATATGCGCAGTTTAGTTTTGCGTATTTGTTCGACGCCGATTTTAGTACTGAACGAAATCGGCGAAATGACACAGAGGAGGCGTAGAGGGAAGCGGTTTTTTTATTGGAAATGTGAGCAAAAGTTAGCCACGTGGAAGTTTTGACCGCTGTGCTCTACATCTCATATTGGCCGAGAAAAAATTTCAATGGGTCACAGAATTTCTGGTCACACTTTAATGGTGAAAGTCAGCGTTTTGTAAAACTTATTTGTCATTCCAAAAAGTGCAACTGTTGTTTTCAAAACAAAACAAGTTTTTCTACTGTGTGCGTGTTTTTGTGGCCATTCTATTCCTTGTGTATTATAAATTATTTGTATTCTGCTCTGAGTTGGTCATCTACCATACTATGCGTTGTCCTGCGCCAAATACAGGGTGTCCCATAATATACTCCGGGGCTTTACGCGAAAATAACTCTCGATCCAAAGCTCAAATTTCAATGCGGTTTTTTGCATCATGTAGCCAAGGCTTCAACTTAGATGCAGGCAAAGTTTCGAGATTTTATTGCAATTGGAACCGGTTCAAAACAGCTACCTTCTTTAGCCCCTTTTCTATTGACTTTTTCCCTGAATAAACAAAATACGGCATATTTTTTGGCATAGTTTACTATTAACCTTGCTAATTTTATTCAAAGTGACTTTAGAGCAGTCAAAGTTGCAAGAGAACTTGATGTGTGGACGCCCGGTTGAAAGTCTGGACGTGTAAATTCAAATTGAAGCTATTTCAACTCAAAACCGCTATTATACTGAAGGAGAAACTGCGAAAAAGGAACCAACACTTTTGAGGGTCAATAAAACCATAATCAATTAAGCTACGCAGATGAAATTTTGCAAGTATCTAAGTTGAAGCCTTGGCTACACAACAGAAAAATCCGCATTGAAATCTGAGCTTTAACTCGAGAGTTATAAGCGCGGAAACCCCCGGAGTATATTATGGGACACTCTGTATAAGCGCTTTTGAGCCGCCCTTTTTATGTGTGGGTAGTCCAAGATTGGGTCTACTGTGCGAGCAATACTGCATGCGTGTATGTGCCCTGTAGCGAGTGCAGCAGCTGCACCCATTTTGGGCTGGAATGACATCATATCCACCTTAACTGTGAAACAGAAAAACAGATTGAGTTGATCTTTGACATGCTTGCTTATACCAGTGGAGCAGTGTGTTAGCGGGGAGGTCTACTTGAGGCTAAATGTTGTGCCTTCCTGAATGTTTATGTCATGTACACCTGAACACATGCATTATATGGTTCGGGACTGGCTAGCCTGGGTGAAGTAGCACCACGAAATGTAATGACAATGTAAGCAAGATGAAACTTGTGCAACATCTATATCGCATAATGTTTAGTTATGTACATGGGCATAAACGAGGCACTCCAGCAGAAGGGACTGGATCAGAACTGTACTGTAAAACAGTGGGGAGGTCTACAGGACAGGGGAGCAGTGTATTAGCGGGGGGGGGGGGGGGGGAGGTCTACTTGAGGCTAAATGATTCGCTTTCCTGAATGTTTATGTCATGTACACCTGAACACATACTGTATACCCTCGTTTATAGCCCCCTGGGGCTATCAAAACGTTAGTCGCCGATTAGGGGGCAATATACGAGGGGGCTATACCACGAGGGGGGCAATATACGAGGGCATTTTACATTTCCACCCAAAGTAAGGTTTTTTGACCTCCTGAACTCATTTTTGGCGGTTATTTTGCATGTTTCCAAGCTCTTCTAATCAAAACTGCAGCTTGTAGCCCGAAAAATTGTGAAATTTTAGTCATCAAAAATTTTCTATCGAAGAGGCAACACAGGTAAAATGTTCAGAACTGTTCCAAATGATGTGCAAGTGATCTCCTATGCATGAAAACACCCTCAAAACGCTGTTTTCAGAGCAAAAACACACGTTTTCCATTGCTTTTCGCGTTTCTCAATAGGGGGCTATATACGAGGGCAAATGATGTTAGTAGCCGATTAGGGGGGGGGGGGGGGGGGGGCTATATTCGAGCGGGGCTACAAACGAGGGTTTACAGTATGCATTATATGGTTCGGGGTCGGGGCTGCCTTTGTCAAGCACGGGTGAAGTAGCACCACGAAATGTTTTGAAAATGTAAGCAAGATATGAAACTTGTATGCACAGTACAACATCAATAGGGTGTTTCAATAAACTCTCCGGATGGTTGTGCCTCTCATTCATCATTTGAGCGTTCGATTTCAGTACGCTCTTTTACGTTTGGTAGCTAAGGCTTCTGCAGTTGCGCAAGCAAAATTTCAGCCCTGTAGTCTTTCTATCAAAGAAGTTAGGGGAGCTTCATAAAGTACGTCACGCTGAAATAGGGGGGAGGGGGGGTTGCGGCGAATGTGACGTTAGCGTGATGATTATGTCACTCTATATACAGGGTGTCCCATTTGGATATATCATGTCGTTTGGGGTTATAACTTGGGAACCAATAGAGTTAAGACGCTGAAATTTTTCCTGCAGATACCCAAGAATATGCATAACCGTGTGTAAAAATTTCGTCCCAATACTCCAATCTGAACATAAGATATTGGTAGCTCAAGTTTCGACCATGAAAATCACAAGTTTATGAATCGCAAGCCTGGTGTTCAGACAAATTTTTATGTTGGATTTTCATCAAAGCGTAATGAAAAACATCAATATTATTTTCCAGTTATGGGGAAGCCTTCAGTTTACTAGAATATAGCTTCTTTCTGGAGAAAATCCAAAAGGAAAAGTCGAGGAGTCAGATAGGGCGAGCATAGAGGTCAGACTACTGGTGGTTTGGTTTTATCTGAGACGAGGTGTGAAGTGATCCGATATGCGCATGTGGCTAGCAGTGAACGAAGAAAGGATCAGCCCTTTGCATTGTTGTCTCCTCTGTAATCTCATGTTGCCATTTTCAACAGTTTCAAAATAATTCACCAGCGTTGTTGAAAATCCCACAAGAATTCGTCTGCACACCAGGCTTGCGATTCAAAAAATTGTGATTTTCGTGGTCGAAACTTGGGCTACCAATATCTTAGGTTCAGATTGGAGTTTTGGGACGAAATTTTTACACATGGTTATGCATATTCTTGGGTATCTGCATTAAAAATTTCAGCGCCTAAACTCTAGTGGTTCCCAAGTTATAACCCCAAACGACATGATATATCCAAATGGGACACCCTGTACATAGCATACTGGGGGGGGGGGGGTGACGGCCAAAAAAAGCGTGACGAAAGCGTGACGTAGGGGGAGGGGGGGGGGGGGGGGTGGCGACGGATGAATTTCTGCGTGACGTACTTTATGAAGCTCCCCTTAATATCAAAGCTCAGTCAAACTTTCGGACACAAAAATTTACGTTTTTTTACTATGGGGGATAAACCCTGGCTAAGGCCGAAGTTAGCACTCCACGGATGATTTTTTTCCAATTTTCTCCACAACGGCGAAGTAGATTTGGTTCTGCCGCGTCTTACATGGGATATTGAACAGGATTATAAAACGTATTAGCTTTTGGATGGTAGAATTGCTCTTCATTGTGGTACAATACGTATTAGGCAAATCCCCGATTTTTGAGGTCAGCCTTTTTGAGTTGTTTGATGGCGCGTTCACCAGACGTCCGTTACGTCCGTAAATTCATCCGTCCGTCCGTCAAATCCGTAAAACGTATCTAGGAGTACATGGCACACCGCAAACAACCATGTACTCCTAGATACATTTGACGGACGGACGGACGGACGTGACGGACGTCTGGTGAACGCGCCATGAGCCGCTTCCTGTTGGCCTAATAAGTTGTAATTTTGCACACATAAACGTTGAAGCCTTGGCTACTTATTGCAAAAGACCGCATTTGAAAATGACACCCCGCTGTGGAGATAGAGACACAAACATCCGCAGAGTATATTATGAAACACCCTGTATATTGCATCATGTTTACATGTACATGACATTACCAGTCAGGAGGCGCCTCATTTGCCTCCAGTAGACGTCCCCACCCCACTAACACATAATGGAAACCAGAAGGTACAACATGCAAATAACTCACAATGGAAACAACACTCAAATTTTACCGCTTATTTTAATTTATTTTTAGACTAACTATAGCCCTAACTTACATTAACACCTACCCCGAGAAAGCGTCATTGTTGACAACACGAAAAATATTTGTCGTCGGTTCGGTTAGTTGTCCGTTTTTGTATGGGTGTTGTTGGTTCGGACAACAATGGTACAAAAACCGACAACAAACGGACAACAATTTTTTTGGTGTTGTCAGTCAACAATGACGGTTCCTCAGGGTAGGTGTTAAACGGCCCTACTAACACATAACGGAAACTAGAAGGTGTGAAGTGCTCTTATCAGAGCTAAAGTGGTTGGCGAACCTATTCGGGTGAACTGTGTATATCTAAGCATAGTGGGGGCTAGAATGGTACCTTTGAGCAACATACAAATAACACATAATGGAAACAAGATTCATAGGGCAACATGCAAATAACACATGATGGAAACAAGACTCATAGGGCAACAGTGACATGCAAATAACTTACAATGGAAACAAGACTCATGGGACAACATTGAGCAACATGCAAATAACACATAATGGAAACAAGACTCATAGGGCAACATTGAGCAACATGCAAATAACACACAATAGAAACAAGACTCTGGGGCAACATTATTGAGCAATATGCAAATAACACATAATGGAAACAAGACTCATGGGGCAACATTGAGCAACATGCAAATAACACATAATAGAAACAAGACTCATGGGGCAACATTGAGCAACATGCAAATAACTCACAATGGAAACAAGCCTCATGGGGCAACATTGAGCAACATGCAAATAACACATAATGGAAACAAGACTCATGGGGCAACATTGAGCAACATGCAAATAACACATAATGGAAACAAGACTCATGGGGCAACATTGAGCAAAATGCAACGACCACACAATGTAAAGAAGAGTCATGGAGTTCCTTTATAGGGTAACATAAAGACTAGAGGGTAAAAATTCTTTACTGAACATTTTTGGTTTTGTTTGTAAAAAAATTTTGAATACGGTTCCAGCACTGTTTTAGCTTCAAGCTGAAAGAAACCTTTTTGGTGATGTTCTGTGTTACTTGCATGCTGTTGCTGGAACCGTTTTCAAATTTTTTTTACAAACAAAACCAAAAATGTTCAGTAAAGAATTTTTACCCTCTAGTCTTTATGTTACCCTATAAAGGAACTCCATGACTCTTCTTTACATTGTGTGGTCGTTGCATTTTGCTCAATGTTGCCCCATGAGTCTTGTTTCCATTATGTGTTATTTGCATGTTGCTCAATGTTGCCCCATGAGTCTTGTTTCCATTATGTGTTATTTGCATGTTGCTCAATGTTGCCCCATGAGGCTTGTTTCCATTGTGAGTTATTTGCATGTTGCTCAATGTTGCCCCATGAGTCTTGTTTCTATTATGTGTTATTTGCATGTTGCTCAATGTTGCCCCATGAGTCTTGTTTCCATTATGTGTTATTTGCATATTGCTCAATAATGTTGCCCCAGAGTCTTGTTTCTATTGTGTGTTATTTGCATGTTGCTCAATGTTGCCCTATGAGTCTTGTTTCCATTATGTGTTATTTGCATGTTGCTCAATGTTGTCCCATGAGTCTTGTTTCCATTGTAAGTTATTTGCATGTCACTGTTGCCCTATGAGTCTTGTTTCCATCATGTGTTATTTGCATGTTGCCCTATGAATCTTGTTTCCATTATGTGTTATTTGTATGTTGCTCAAAGGTACCATTCTAGCCCCCACTATGCTTAGATATACACAGTTCACCCGAATAGGTTCGCCAACCACTTTAGCTCTGATAAGAGCACTTCACACCTTCTAGTGTACTACTACGTATGTACGTACGTACATACGCGAGCTGACAGAGAATGCAAAAGTTCTGTTCATACGACAACTGACGGGGACTACAAAATGAGGTTGGTACAAAATCCTGGATGCTATGAATGTAATCACACGACAGTTTTTTGAACGTGTCAAAATGTCTGTAATGAACAACCTATTTTTGAGTCGAGCCATATTGCATAGAAATGACACAGTCAGTTTGTAACCGCGTCCCCATATATTTTCCATCTTGGAAAATAAAGAACAATGGTTAGCAGCAACGCTGGACAGTTATTGTGAATGGCGGAGCCAGCTCTGGGCACAAATGTGCAGCAGGCTTTTT
>JASAMW010002454.1:0-27773 GCA_030247985.1 Epsilonema sp. ZAB3_2 | reverse complement strand
CGACCGTCGTTTCGATTGTAGTGCCCGGAAAGTCGACCCGCCGTTCGTGGTATGTATTTGTATGTACGTACTACCTGCTTATGCAGGCAACCGCGCCGTTCTGTCGCACCAGAGAGAAGTGAGAGTTCTGTTGGCCTTCTGCCTTCTCCATTCCTCGTTGCTATGTACTGGTACAGCTTTGGCAATATCAGGAGAAGGCTGCAGCAGGTGCAGATCAGTGGCAGCGTCGTGATACGCAGCGCAGCGCTCGCAACCTCCACGTCGGTCGTTCAGGATTGGTACCGTCAATTCTTCACTCCTAGTGCCCGCCGGAGCTGCTCCGTTTCTCTGGACAGTTTTCTCGATGACTGAGGTGCTCACCTGGCTGGGAAAGCAGGTGCAGCTGGTGAGGTAGAGCTGTAGTTGTTCATCGCCTCCACGTGGTTCCGCGGTGTTGTGATTCAGTGACGAGGACGTTAAAGAAGTCGTTGAGGAAGAAGAGGACAGCTTTGGAGTCGTCGGAGTAGAAGGCGTCCGGCCAGAGATACTCGTAGAAGTTGAGACTCTGCGTCGGGAGATAGCAGAGGACGAAGATGACGACGATGACCACCATCATGACGGAGAGCCGCTGCTCGCTCAACTCCATGCTGGACAGTCGACGGCGCGACTGCTTGGACACCAGCACTTGCTTCACAATCATCCAGTTGAGCGCACCCATGATCAGTACGGGCGGGGGAGAAGTTCGCCAGCAAGTTGCACACACTGCCGTACCACAGCCAGTAAGCGTCGTTGGCTCGGAGCCATTCCACGCTCTGCACACTGCCGCACAGGAAACGCCGCGACGTGACATTCAGAGCAACCACTGCGGGAGCTGGAGATGGACAGGCGGTTGAGGCGATTGTCCAAGAAGCGAATGGCGTTGTAGAAGGTGGCGGCGACAAAGACAGCCAGGATGGCGCCCTTGGCTCTGGCCCTAGTGCAGTACTGGATGACCAGAAAGGGGTGGCAGACGGCGATGTAGCGTTCGATGGTGATCAAGATGATGAACCAGGCGCTGGCTGGCTGGAAGATGGTAACCAAGGGGTAGAGGAAGACGGTGATGAAGTGATTCGCGTCTTCCAGTTGCTCGCCGCGGGATCGGCCCGGGAATGGCTGTGATCGGTTGCAAAGCAAATATCGGCGGTGCCACGCACAGCAGGAGAAGGTGCCGGCCACGCTTAAGCCCAGAAGCAGCAGATTGATCGATTTCCTTCGCATGGACTTCTGGGAATAAATGTAGATGGACAGCGCGTCACCTAAAGTGCCGACCAGACACAGAAGCAGTAGCGCCCAAGCGCATCCGAAGCTCAGCCATTGGAATGTCTCATTATCCGCCATATGCCACACTACAATGCAGGTTCGTGACTACTGTTCGATTCTTATTGGAGCAAACGCAAGTGATGCACAATGCTTATGAGGTACGAACGACAGGAGTTCAGAGAACTAACCATTCACGAAATCCTAAGTTTTCTCGCGCTCATCTAGAACCTGTATGTAATATGTATGTATACATATGCTGTATGTGTATACTACGGTACGTATGATAATTAGTTAATGTTCGTACACCTAGGTACCTGTAGCCTGTAACGTACATACTACGAACTGACTGTCATATCATTGGTGCGCTTCCACATCTACATTGAGTTGAGTTGGAAGAATTTGGCCACTTATGAAAAAAGAATCCCGTCATACGGTGTACTCAGATTGTGCCAATTTTTCTCGAACAGTAGAGGCCTGTAGCAGTTGCAAAACGGATAAGAGCGTATCGACCCTCGTTGTAAATAAAGGCACAAACATCCTGTGAGTTGACGGTACGATAGTAATGTTCGTTTTATTTCATTGTTGATCAAAAATAAGTAATTTGCTAATGGAGCTTTCAGTTACAGCAAAAAGTAGCAAAGCAGAAAGGACACACAAAGTTTCAAGACAAGTTGATAAAAAGTAAGTATACGTCGTAATTTGCTAATGGAGCATTGAGTTTCAACAAAAGTAGCTAAGCAGGAGACAAGTTTTCAAGGCAAGAACTAAAAGAGTGACGAGAGCGAGTGCGACATTTTTGACTATTGCAAAAGAATCGTATTACATACGTACATACAATAGAAAAAGAAGAAAGCAGTAGAGGCTCTACCAGCCAAGCCAACAACAGAAATTCTCAACGAAATATCCACAGATTGACCGTCGTCCCTTCTATTAGAATGTTGTTTTCGTGGAAACAAATAATTAGAAAAAATTTTTCTAGTTGGAAAGCCTTATTCAATTATTTCGAGAGATTGATAAGAAAATTAGAACCACATAGCAATAGGTCTGAGAGCGAGTTTGAAAGTCCCGGTAGGCAGAATAGAGCAAAACAAGACGGCTGCGCATTTTACACCTCCGTAAAGTACGCTTGTATTATCGAATCGAGTTGGGTCAAGGGAAAGTTCGTTCCAAGTGAAGCGGAAGCTGTTGCTTGCTGCTACCCCTAACTCGTATTACCAGAGCTTATTAGTGGTGGAATCAGACTAAAGTTCTTCGTCTGTGCTTTCCATCACAGTGTGCTGTACGTAGGTACAAATAATTTGCATTTTTGTTCAAACGTGTGTATGTATGTACGTACGTACAAATTTATTGTTGCATTATTGCACAAAAATGTAAATGTACCGGTAGCAAACATCATTCATACATATCCCTGTGTAGAGAAGAATGGCGGACGTTGTGTAAACGAAAGAGGTATCATTGGCAGGAAATCGCCCCAATTTATATTGGGTTTCAAGAAAAATTGGATCAAAAAATAGTTGGGTTTTATTTATGATAATAAACGAAACAAAAATTGGTTTTTACGAAAACCATAAATTGGGGTGATTTCCTGCAGTGATTGCCTTTCGTTTTTACTGCGTCACGTCCGTCATTTTTCTCTTGGAGGGGTTATGTGTTATTGGTAGTACTGTACTGCGTACCTTGTACATTTTTGCTAGTACCTTACACGTAATGCAGTAATACCAAGGATCCATAACAAGAATCCTGTGCTACACAGAAACCTCAGATCGATCCCTGTCCAAGATTCGCTCGATTGAAATAGCCGGTGATTATTATAATCGATTATTACGTACATGTAAACCGTCATTGTAATAGTGGATTATTACTGTATAATATACTTTCATATATTGATATCACCGATGATTATAATGACTGATCAGTTATTGAAATGACTGATCAGTTATTGAAATGATGGATCAGTCATTGAAATAGAGGATCAGTCATTGAAATAATGGATCAGTCATTGAAATAGTGGATCAGTCATTGAAATGATGGATCAGTCATTGATTTAAATGATGGATCAGCCATTTCAATGACTGATCCACTATTTCATTGACTGATCCATTATTTCAATGACTGATCAGTCATTTCATTGACCGATCCATTATTTCAATAACTGATCAGTCATTTCAATAACTGATCAGTCATTATAATCATCGGTGATATCAATATATGAAAGTATATTATACAGTAATAATCCACTATTACAATGACGGTTTACATGTACGTAATAATCAATTATAATAATCACCGGCTATTTCAATCGAGCGAATCTTGAACAGGGATCGATCTGAGGTTTCTGTGTAGCACAGGATTCTTGTTATGGATCCTTGGTAATGCAATATACATAGTACACCGCGCGGTTTCAAAATGAATCGAATGCTGTGCCACTACTGTTTGGGTGGCGTCCTGAAACTAAAACTGGAACACCGCGGTTGTATGTACTTTAATTTTGTACGCCTACTACTATGTACTCGTGCCTAGCATCGGCTAGCAGTTTAAGCTACAACGCGTCAACATCATATTTCTAGTGGGCCCAAATACAACATACATAATAGGAAAAAGGGCAAGTCTACATACGTTCGTCAGCTTTTACAGATCAGATTACATAATATGTTTTTAAAATTTCGCGGATTTCCAGTAGGCTATTTTCAGCTTTTGAAATATTCGGTAACAATTACAAACACAAAGTCCGCTTGGAGTGAAGTCTACAGCGAACAGTGTGCTGTGTGACTGAACCTGAAGCTACGAAAAAAGCTGAAGGAAGTGCGTACATTAGATGTTCGGTTTTGGTTGCATCAAAGAACCCCGGAAAACAGTTCGCTGCACTTTTTGTACATACCGTACATACGTACGTACTTACGCATGTACTGCACTGGTGAAGTACATACCATACAGTGCATACATACCGTATTTACCGGTGCATAGCCCGCATGGGGGTATGTAAAAATTGAGAAGTCATATGGGGCTATGCATAGGGGGGTTATGAATTGGGCATTTTTTATGTTTTGCCAAATATGGGGCTATGCATTGGGGGGGGGGGGTTATGCATTGGGGGGTTATGCACCGGTAAATACGGTACATACACCCCCACGTACGCATCAGCGGTTCGTTCGACTCGCTCAGTAGCTTTTAGCCAATTTTCGTTGAATAAAATTTCTGAGTTCTTTACTATTGTGGCAGTGATGTGGCCTTTATTACTTTCAGCCGAGTATGCGAAAATTGCGTAGCTGCAGAAGGCCCTGAAGATTTCAGAAAAGGCAAAGATATCATGTGGGCTAGTACGTTAGGGACCGAGCCGAAGGTTGCTGTTGGTTGTTGTTCTTCTCGTATTGTTCTAGGCAGCACCATTCGCTGCCATCCGGTTAAGCTGTGTGAGCGAGTGAGTTGAATCTTGACACATTACCGCATGTTCCGCCAATGATGTAACGAATGAATAACCATGGATCCGCCCCCCCCCCCCCCCGCCCGACTGCTCTGTTTATGATGTTCTTTTCTTGTTCGCTCAGTTGTTTGCGGAACTCCCAACAATAGTTGACATCAGACAGGCCATTTTGCTGTACGTACAGACAGAGCACATAGACCTACTAGTGTGTTGAAACATTAGGAGCCGACGAGTACGAGGCGAGAAGATGCTCAATACACGAGTACATAGAAAGTCACTTCACGCGGATCACACTGCTGGCAGTGCGAGTTCAAGTTAGCCCGTACTCGTCGGCTCCTCTGTTTCAAATGAAAAACCGATTTTCTCGGTACTGTACGTACTACATACAGTACATCACCTGAATGATTGCGTCGCTTTAACCTGCTAGCTAAGCTACCGGCATACGTACCGTATAGCATACGCATAAATTTGTTTTTTATATTTTCCTGCTAACTATTCTTACATCTTTTTCTACGCACTTGGGCATGCTCGCGGCTCCGTGTCGAGACAAAGCGGACTCTTGCTTGTGTACTGGTGATGGGGACACAGTACAGTATGGTATCTATCTACGAAGGACTACGGACGGAGCCTGCGTGGAGTCGCCGTCATTTCTATTGTTCAATCCGAGGTCTGAACTGAAGCTTCGCCGATGTGCGAGAGAGGCGAATGGTCCGATCTCCCACAGCTTCGCCGGGTGTCCAATTCGGTGCGGTCGGCTCCGCATTCAGCTCAGCCTACGTATGCTCCCTGCCTGCATTACATACATACAATACTGTAATGTTCCGTAGATAGCCCCATGGGGCTATACAAATGGTAAGCCCCGATTAGGGGGGGCTATGCACGAGAGGGGGTTATACACGAGGGGGGGCAATACACGAAGGCATTTTTCATTTGTACCAAAAGTAAGGTTTTTTGACCTCCTGAACTCGTTTATGGTGGTTATTTGGCACGCTTCCAAGCTCCACTCATCAAAAATGCAACTTTAACTTGAAAAATTGTGAAATTTTCGCTAGCAAAAATTTTCCCTTGAAGAGATATCACTTGCAAAATGATCAAAACTGGTCCAAATGAGGTGCAGATAAACTCCTATGCGCAAAACACCTCAAAAACGCTGTTTTTAGCTCAAAAACACTGGATTTCTCTTGCTTTTCGCGGTTCGCAATAGGGGGCTATACACGAGGGCAAAAGACGTTAGTGACCGATTAGGGGGGGCTATACACGAGGGGGGCTTATACACGAGAGGGGGCTATACACGGAACATTACAGTACGTAGTTAGAGCCAATTTGGTGCAGTGCAGGGACTCCGCGCCTATTGTTCCACGCTCAGCAGGATACAACAGATACATGCATGTGCATTACTGTTCCTGACAATCAATCTAATGGGCTTGTCCACTCCTCCCATTGTGTGTCTCGGTCTCGGGGCGGAGAAAAGAGGAGAGCGCCCCATGGATAATTGAGTGTAGTAAAGTTTGTTCAAATGCGTCACTCTGTTTGTTGGCGCGGACAATGCGAGCGAGGCCGTTGTCCTAAACAGAAGTGTGACAATTATGTATTGTCCCTCCCCTCTCTCTGCCCCCTAGTAGTTACTGCTTCCTGCCCCCCCCCCAATGCTAAAACGGCCGCGATTGGACACTTACTTCTTGTTCACAAACTACGTCCGCTGTCTATGCATACTTGTACCTCATGTCTTTCTTTCCTTCCACTTCTACAGACGTTTCAACCTGTCAGAGGCCAAAGGACATCACAGATGAACAGAGCAGCATCAAATCTGTCACCTTACGTAGCAAAGTAAGCAAGCAAGTGCCCACGTCCCTGTTCAGGGTTCGGATCGGACCCCCTGGGTCGCCTTAAAAGCATGAACGTCCTAACCTCGCACAAAAAAATATTTGTAACTGTTATTTGTCTAAGCGACTCTCGAGCATAAAAGGACGGAAGAAAAGAAACAGTGAGCTCTCCTGGCTTTGCTACTCGTCTTGGGAATTTGGGATGAATGGGAGAAAAATGTTTTTGTAACCTTTCGGCGCATGGCTTGTCTTATGCACACAGGCGAGCGGGAAATTAGCAAATTGATCCGATTGTTATGCCTTCGATCAAACAATAAGAGGGCAAAGTCGCGAAGGACGGACGTGAGTGAAATCTGAGAGGAAACAGCGTTCCACCCTGACACCTGCGAATGCAATGCCGCAATGCAGTAATCAGAGAAAAGTACGTATATTCAAAACATAACGTCACGCTCCTTCGATTACGGGATACGGTCACTTGCCGGTCACTTCGTTGCGGTCACTTCGTAGCGGCGGTGATCACTTCGTCGTGAGTACTTTTGTTGCGGTCACTTCATTGCGGTTTTTTCGTTGCGGACATTTCGTTGCAGCCGTCCCCTGGTCAATTGGTTGCATGAAGAACTTTTGTTGCCGGTCATTTCGTTGCCGGTCGGTTCGTTGCCGGTCGGTTCGTTGCCGGTCTTGATTTGGTCAGTTGGTAGTGAGTACTTTTGTTGCCATGCACTTCGTTGCAGGCTTAGGCTTAGGCTTTGGTAAATCTCGCAACGAAAATGGGCAGCAATGAAAGTTCTCACGACCAAGTGACCAATTTTGGACTGGCAACGAAATGACCGGCAACAAAAATAGCCGCAACGAAAGTTCTCGCAACTAAATGACCAGGGGACGGCTGCAACAAAATATACGCAACGAAAAAACCTCAACGAAGTGACCGCAACGAAAGTACTCATGACGAAGTGACCGCGGCAATGAAAGGTCCGCGTATGTATGTATGTATGTATGTATGTATGTATGTATGTATGTATGTATGTATGTATGTATGTATGTATGTATGTATGTATGTATGTATGTATGTATGTATGTATGTATGTATGTATGTATGTATGTATGTATGTATTCGTATGTACTATTGACCAGTACGGTCGGTCATCTCGGCTTCAGGATCCGAAATGCTTCGTTTTCGCAAATCCAACACGACCTTTGATGTGGCTGTTGGGTTGAACGTACGTGGGATCGAACGTGGTGCAGTATTCGCGAAAAAAGGTGTCACCAACAATCCACTGTGGATAACCAATACCAATCCCTATGGCGATCTGGCATTCGTTTTTCCCCACCTGCAAAATGATAGGCTATACATACAGAAGGTACTACCGCCACGCGTAATTATTTGTTAGGGTATCATGGGAATGGGATACAGTTTGTTCGTTTTTTAAAACTTACAGGAATGATGTAGTTTTGGTATTTGATGAGGAAGGGCTTGGCGATTCCTGTTATCTTCAGTTCAATCGGAGACGGCTTGGCGTCACAGTTGATGGAGAACTGAAGCAAAGAAATTCAATTGGTTAGTCCTGTTGTAAATGTATCGAATCCTCAAGCACACCGTATACAGATGCGTACCTACCTAGTATGTAGGTATGGTATACTCCCGTTACCCTTACCCTTCTAGTAGATGAATCGTATTTGCCACCGAGTGCCTTCGCCATTTTGAATATTTCGGCTTCTGGTCCCAGAAAGAAAGAACTGCCAGTGTCGAAGACGGCTTGCCAATTCGGATTAGAGCCTCCTGTATGCTGAACCTGCCAGCTTAATTCAAAAGCAAGGCAGATCCAATTTAATTTAGTTAAACGAAGATGTTGCAGCTGCGCACCCGTCTTTTTGACATTATACCTGTGCAAAGAAAATTGATAGAAGCCATCCTTTGTTATAGGAACCCATCGGACCATGGGATATTTGGGCGCTGGTCCAGTGGTGCAGTTTTCAGAATTAACTCCTCCCCAAGTGATGGTGCCTCCTCTGCTTCCCTGTGGATTTCCTGGGAGTTCACGCAAGTAGAATGTGAACCAGGGCCTAGTCAACAAGCCGGCTTTAATGAATTTGTCAAAGACAGGGGTGACGTTAGCGACGGCGTCTGTCTTGTAAGCGAGACCCATAATTCCGTCGACAGCGGTATGCTTGAAAAAGGGCGCGATCTCACGGGCCAGACCGAAAGTAACGCGAACACTAGATATTCCGCTATCGGTGAACTGAAAGAGAACCAGCAGTTGTTTTATTCGCCGTTATTGAAAGAACACTAAAATTCATAAGATGACGATTGAAGCTATACATACTGACTGTACTTCAAGGAGGTCGCTTCCGAGGATGCCGCTGGCAGATCCTGTTACATAAGGAATACGCCACGGTTTTCCATTTTTCACATAACTCTTGCTTTTTTCGCTTGAGTACTTCGACTTTCCATCTATATGTACATACGATGCAGTACGCACAGAAAAGAAATTCTGTTCTTCACTACACAGATTTTACACTCTTCTTTCTCTTCCTTGTTTTGTATACTAACATACCGCAAGGGTCAGTGTGACAAAGCGTACTGACGACCCACAGATTGGAGCTTCCGGTATCCGGGACCACTTTGAAACTCTGAGGGGGTGTTCCCAAACTGATTACCATTAAGTAAGATAACTAATCGTATAAAAAAACAAACAATAAGTCAGGGTGGACAACAGACAAACATCGCAGATACATATGTCCAAAAATTTATGTGTGACAAAGACAGATGATAATGTGCAAAAGTGTAAAAGAAATGCGGTACGTCGGCGTAGTCCTTGATAATAGAGACCCCGGTTTTTGCGGCATAGATATCGCGTTGCTTCACATAGTCTTCCCAGGTGCCTTCACGAATCATGCGGCTCATGGGCGACTCTTGATTGATCAAAGGCACATGAACAACTTCAGCCACGATCGCTTCAAGCAGCAGAGCAGCAGACAGTAAGACAATCAGCAGCTTCATGGTTTCCTTGTATTATTGCATCCAACCTTCAAAGAGACTAATTTATTGCCAAAATAAGTTCAGGGCGAAACAGCAGGTATTGGTTTCTCGTATTAGTCAGGCAGACAGCGGTCTGATGACTTGACGCGCCCAAACAACGCGCTGCTATTGTGCTATAGAATCAAACAAAATCAAAAGTGATCAAAGAAATGATACGATATAATGGAGTTATGCTTGAATCGGCCTACGATAGTTGTCCTGCAGACATTCGCACCTTTTAGACGTGAAAGCGATGCTTGAAGACATATAGGCCTAACCCCTATGTACTGTAGGGTACCAAACCTACCTGTGTAAGCTGGTCACAAGGAAGTACAGCTACTCCTTTCTACTCCAAGCTATACAATGCCTATTTGCTTAGCAAATCATGTCTTGTACTACGTAAAATAACCCCGTTTTGACCTCAATTATGCCCTTGGTCAAACACATATTCTTGACCTCAAAAGCATGCCTTTATTTACACACCTCTCAAACACATAAATTTTGTCCCATGTATGCATACGTATATGTATGCATTTTTAATATATGTTCATACAATAATTTATTATGCGTTTAAGAGGAGCATGAGCAGCATTATTTTTGTTGAGTTTTTTCCTCGTGTTTTGGTATGGCCCCTTAGGGGGAAGCGAGGACAAGATTTTGATAATGAACTGCCGAATTGCCCTTCGGTTCTGCATTCATGTGCACATAACGAAAGTACATGATTGGTTTAGTGCTGTATTATGATGACAGGCGGACTATGAATTGGTTGGGAGATGGATGGACCGCAAATTTTCGCACCTTTCTTCTTCCGTGCTGTCTCTTATGTCGTCCTGTCACTTTGGTTGTCATGTTTTCATATACAACTCCACCCCACGGCACTATAAATGCATATGTAACTCCTAATGTGTATGTATACGTCTGGGAACAAACAACAACACAAAAAACACAATGCTGTCGTCATGCATGGGGATTCAGTCATCATCGCCAGATCTGATGCAGAGGTGTTTGACGCGTCCTTTTAGCGCTTGCGGGAATTACTATACGTACGCACATATGAACGTACATGTGTAGGATAGGCCTACATACTACGTGATGGCCTCTCACTTTTGTTTCCCCTCTTTGTCCGTGGAGGAAAGGAACATGCATGCGCAGTGTGGTGTACGGTATTGTGCCTGAGTTCTTTTCAATTTTGGCCTTTCAATGCCAAATAATGTGCGCGCATTCAACAACCTGTTTCCACTACCCATCATTTGAATTTGTGCAAATATTTTTCCCATCCCTATCCATTGCCTTCGTGCATTTGAACATGCAATCATGCTACCGTATTCGCAAACGACCCCCTCCGCCCCGGCTTATTCTATGTACGTCGTCAAGAGGCGCAGTGTAGAAGCGTAGAACTATTAAAATAGCATTAGCATATAAAATGTACACCTGTACAGAGGTGTGAGTTGCAGTTGTAAGCAGCTAAGCAGCAGAAACTACATACGTATAAGGCTTCTTGTGTTGGTAGATTTTAAGAGGGTGGTAACTTATACCGGCATTAGCCTCGACTCCTTCTAATTGTGTGCGAGATCTGAGGCAGATTTTCGGGTCCTTGGATGTCGCCCTTATCGATATTTTGTGTACAAACAAACATGAGGTGAGGTATCTTCGACGGTATTATTGCTGCGTCTGCGTGTGTAGGTAGTACCGTACGGACGTACATACATACGCGTCTTACATGAGCCGATCCCCACGATAGCACTAGCTGGTGAAACTACGGTATCGTAAGCCCAATATGGTCGATTGTGTATATAATGTGGAAGTTCTATTTGAGTTTCTTCCTTAGAGTGCGAAAACCAGCTTCCTTTCACTACAGATTACCATACATCACAGTGCGTAAGTACGTATGTACACTGAAGATTGAAGTTGGAAGTTGTTGTTGGAAGGTGCAGAGGCTGAAGAGTGGCTCTTATATGACCAGATCGACTAAGTATGATCGCGTCAGTGTGTAAAGTAAAGTACATATGCATCCAGGGGTATAGACGGCCAAGAAGAATTTTCTGAGGCGCGGCACGCAGATGGCAGACCATAATGAAATGAGGCTTTCTCAAAAGTCTTTCATCATTATTACTGCCACATATAAAAATTCTGCACCCCTACGTAACATATAGCCACCATTGTTTTTGAAACGCAAAACAAGAGATATTTTTTCTTCCTACCTCGGTATACCCTTGCGTATGGACGAAGGTGTGAATACACAAGGGTGGTTTGCCGCTCGTTTGTTGTCTGTCTACTGTAAATCCATTTCGTGTTTTGACGCAGTCGAGCGGCAACAGGATTTCTATTCACACCCATAAGTGTCTCTTGTTTGCACACAAAATCTTTTCATAAACTTGAATTCAATTCAGTCTCCTCCCAAAAGGGGAAATAAATTAAAAACTCGCCCCTCAAGTTCAAGCCATATGGAGATACATACATAATGTACGGCGTTCTGTACACAAGTAGGTACTATGTATGTATGTAATAAATGTACATAGACGTACGAGTTGAGTTCAGATAGATACTGTACTACTGTACTGTACACAGTACATGCATGCATAATGTATACACTCTGACGTGACGATACCTCCCAATTAAATAGTGCTTTTGCTATCACTAGTGTGTTCAAATATGAGCACTACCTATCCAGTATGCTTCTCATGCCAATCTATGTACTTGCAAATAGGCAGGGTATGCATGCACATCACATGCGTGATACTGAATTTCTTGTAGCCGGTCTTTATCTTCTCTTCCATGCTTCCCTCGCCAACTATGTACAATTTGATGCGTAGAAGAGCATCTGCCTTTTTCGTTCTTCAGAACAGAAAGCCCTCTCTCTTTCTCCCTTTTCCTCTTAACAGCCGGCGGAAGTGGATGTAAAGTTTGCGCAAACATAATCCGTGACGAAGGATATGCGTCAATCTGTTCTAATTAGCGCCTAATGGACGGCTAATACGCGTTGAAAGCGTGTCACGCTTGTCCACGTACAGCATGTACTACGTAGGATACGTATGTATGTAGTATGTCTTACGTTGTTTTCTAATCTATCGTCACAACACAGGAATAAACAGTAGGGCCTCCAGCATTTTAAGCGGTTTTGCACTCGCGTCGCGCTTCTTTTCCCCTCCTCAAGTGCTCATGCTTATCTTAGCTTTGAATACAACTACTATAGGGCATAAGGATGACAGGACAGGACAGACCCCCGCGCGTAGGACACACAGCATCTAATGAATCAAGACATAAACACATGCGTACACAAGAAGTACACTGGCTCTGCTGGATGCTTTTATCATTTCAGACTACAAATTTCGCAAAGAAATCGCGTTTGACGGCTTGATTTCTGTCCATAGCTGCAAAAATCTAATTTTCTCTCAGTTCGATCTCGGCATAAATTAGCAATCACAGTGCCGTTGAAAAAAGTTTTGCTTGAACATTTCAAAACAAACTACGTGTGCATGTGCATGCTTGCCTGCCACACACAAACCAATAAATACCCTTTTTAGCTGCTTACAAAAAGCAATTCGTGACGGGGTTGACGAACAAGTACTGTACGTCTATCTTTCTCGCATAAGTGCGAACGCAATAAAACGCATAAACAACAGTAGATATTACGTAGTACGTGGTGTAATACGTACGCACGTTTGTGTGAACGGTAGGTATACGGCCTTACCGTACGTACGTACACATTGTAAACGTGCATAACAGGAAAGCCAGCAGAGCTCGACTTTAGTCTGTGCATGAATAATTAAGCGGTGAAGCCGTTGCTAAATTGTGGAGAAATCGGTTGTCAAACATCGATGAGTCCTTCTCTTCTTTGGTCGCCTGATTGGGCACAGGACAACAACAGCAAACAAACAATTGTTCCAAACCATCAATTATGCATGCTCCACACCTTTTCATCAACTAAAATGCCAATAAAACTGCAAACAAAAGCATCCGAAAACCCTGTCCTCTCTATTCACCTATCACGTGCCTTCACCTGCTGTATTTCTTCCGTTATATCCTGTAGTTTCAAACAAAACTCTCATAGCCACCAATAGGAACGATGTCTGCTTTTCCTTGAACACAGTGACGGATGGGTACGGTACACACGCATGCATTTTAGTAAGTATTGCAAACTTTACAAATTCTATGGGTCGTCAAGCTATTAACGGAGCTTCTGCTAAACAGTCGTACATTATTGTAGGAACTATTATTACCCCATGCGGCAACTGTATTTATGCTTCGCGGTTTTGAAAACCAAGCGCAACGGATGTAATTATTTTGATTACGCATTCTGAGAAGCGAAAATGCTCATGCTTGATCTTTTGCTTCGACAGCTACTAGACAGACACAGCAGCGAACAGAGTAGTATACCTACCTGCCCCTTTTCTAAGCACTGTGATATCATGGTCGTGACGCGATTATGCACGGGTGCTTTAAGCTTTATACCTACATAGGTTGCTTATGGCGTGCGTACATAATAACACTGAATTCTAACAGAGGTACGTACATACTACATACATAGAATAGTGCATCAATGTGTTCATGAAGGTACAGCACGCACCAGCAATTAGTCGCCTCATTGGTAAGTATCTATCGACATACATATGTTGTATCGGCGGCGTTTTATCACGAAAACAAAAACAAGCATAATTCGCCTTCGTGTTCATGCTCATGCGCTGGCGTCTTTTTCCGACTTACGTAGACCTTTATGGAGTCTTGCACCAAGAGCAAGCAGCACATTGGTTGACGATTAAATAAAGTGAGTCAGTGTCTCAGTAATAACAGTAATAATATCTTTGAAAAAACTTTCCGACATTCACCAGCAGGACACACGTATGTACATAGGTAGGTGTCCGTACGTACGTACTACGTAAGTACTGTGCATTATGTAGTACTAGATACATCACACCGTGAATGTACAGTAGCACGAAGGGCCGAATTCTCGAATAAAATCATATCCCTGTCTGCCGTCCGTCAACCGTCAATCGGCTGGGCAAATTATTTATAAAACAATTTGTAGGCACCGCCAATTTGACGGAGGGAGGCAGAGAGGCGCTCTGAATTGGGCGCTCTTTAGCGCAATTGTTGGTACTTGATCAGCTAAATTGAATTTGTGTGCTTCGCGTCCCCTTATTCGAAAGCAAAAAGGCGCTTACTTGTGCGGTGCAGTAGCCGCGCTAGATTGCCAGAAAATTTGTCCGCTTGCTGGTAAATAGTGACTGAGATTGCTGCAGCAGCCTAATCAGCCATGAGGCGAAAAAAAGCCAAGCGCATCACACATCTACATACCGCGCATGTCACAAATCATCCGCAGATCGTCGGTATATGAATCCACAGACCACTCACGATGTACATACAGTACATTGCATAGGCTGCTTTCATTCATACGTAAAGCGAGATATTTGGAGCAGCATATGCATGGACTTGACATGTGACGAGCGAATCTGCGTGTATACTGTACATGTACGTATGTGTACATACCTACGTAACGTTTGTCCATACGTAGGCAGATTGTTGAGGCGAATGGCCGTCGTGAGGTGGCTTTTGGACGAAACAAAAACGCGTCGTCCGCTCTCGCCTCGCTGCATCGATAAAAACAACATACTGATGATGACGGCTGCCCGACTGGTTGGTCCGCATGTGCGAGTGAATGTAGCTGATTTTATTTGCTCTTCGTTCGACGACGACAGAAGCAAACGCATCATCAACATGGATACTACATTGTCATCAGCCAGACGGGCACGCACTCAGTGTCAACAACACAGCCAATCACCGTTAAAGGCGCACAGGGTAGGGTTCAGGAAGCCAAGGACAAGTACGTAGACGACAGAGGAGCTTGCCAATTCGACGGGTTACTGTAGCCCGAATGTTAAACCGAAGCCAGCAACTTCACAAGATGCAGGCTTATGAGGGAAATTGGCTCCAATTTTTATTCCAACATCCATCCAAGTCCACCACATTGTCATGCATGATATTATGAGAAGACAATGCAAAGCATACAGTTCATATAGTATCTGAATACAAATGCCACGAAGTCTACGCAAGCCTAAAGCATGTAGGCCTATGTACGCACTTTGAATAAAAATAGGTACAAAGCTGGCAAACGGTCGCATATAAGCTGCACGTACGGCTATGGTTACGGCAGACATCCTGTACATACGTAACTACGCTTTACTTACACGACAAACACCGACAAGTCTGCTGGTACCACGCTATGAGGTAAAGTCTACAATTATACAAACCTTCGTCGTACATACAGTACAGTAAAGCTCACCCAAAGCTGAAAAACATGGCATCTAGATCCATCCATGTAACGTACTGTATGCATGTACAAACATACTATGCATATCTGCCACAAAAAATACCCAATAGAAGATTTCAAAACACATAATTCTGACAGCTATATATTTTACTACCGTACATTATGTATGTATCTGCAGTAAAAATACGCACGCACCTAAAATAAACTACTGTGCGTACAGGTACACAAAACATTTTAGCACAAAATTGTCTACCCTTCCAAAACTACTGCAATAATAATTATCATAATACCAAAAATATATAATTCTGCTTATTATATATTTTTGATAATACCTATGTAGCGATGTATGTACCGATTTTTAGTGTCTTGACGAACAGTCCGGCTTTTAGCGATCGAAGACTGACTGCACAAATTCTTCGAAATTCACACCAACACCAATCAGCAAGCAGTTTCCTCTATTCTCCACCTGGTTGCTGCTGATTTCCTTCCGCGATCCCTGGCTCTTCTTTCGCTAGCTGCTGCAGATTAGCAGTGCTTCCGCCGGCGCCGTGATGGTGGTGTCTGGCGCCGCCGTGACTGTTGTGGTAGCTGCGCGCCATGATCTTGGCGAAGGTTTCCTGCCACTGCGCCGCGGTGTTCGGACTGGGCGCAGACTCCTCTCTCGTCGCTCCCGGTGGCGCCATTTCTGCAGCAGTCTGCTTCTGTCCAGCGGGAGGAGCGACGGTGGGCGGTTGCGGTTGCGGAGGAAAGGGAAGGAAAGAGTGCGGCCAGGGCAGACAGGCCGAATGGCCGACGACGGAGGACGGAGAGAGCGCGGAGGGCGGGAAGTAGCCGAACGCCGGAAAGAACGCCGCCGCGGGATGCGAAGACGCCGCCGCCGCAGCCATGGCCAGGCTCAACTTGGCGGCAGACGCCGGCGACAGGGACGGACGAGGAGGCCCCGCGAAGGCGTCGCTCCCGTTGATCCCCGGGCCGGCGCAGGACTGAGGTGGTATGAGGGTTGTGTTGGGGGCCGGCCGCGCCTGCTTCGTCAGCGGGGGAGATTCGTCGGCCGGAGCGCCGTCGGGCGAATCCGCCTTCTCTTCCGGCGCCAACAGGCTGGCCACGTCGAATGTGCGTTTTTTCGAGGGCGGTCGGGGCACGGCAGCGGCGGAAGCGGCCGCCGTTAATGCCGCGTCTCCTCCTCGCAGCGGCGAGATGTCGGCGGACGCGGATCCGGCGGAGCTGGACGCCGCCGATTCTCCAGAGCTACCGGCCGGGGAAATCTGGGTGTTGCTCAGCTGCTGCTTGTGCGCCATTGCCGCTTGCTCCATCAGGGCTGCTGCAGCCGTGATTCCAGCCGCGGCGGGTTTCGACTGCTGCAGCTGGTGCTGGTGCTGTTGATGCAGAGCGGAGAGGGCGGCGGCGGCTGCTGCGGCGGCAGCGGCGGCTGCAGCCGTGGAATTCGGCGCGTGAGTCGGCGGGAAGCTGAGGGGCGGAGCGCCGAGCTGCGGCATTCCAGCCACTGCAGCTGCGGCGTTCGTCTGCGCTCCGGCAGCGGAGGTGGCGGTGGCGTGATGATGCGGTGATCCGCACGGCGTGTCGTCGTCCGAGTCCTCTTCGTCGTCCGGCACGTTCAGTCCCATGTGCTTCCGCACTTTCCTCTGGGCGCGTCGTCGTCGAAAGTCGCCTTTCTTAAAGTCCTCCATGTTGGCCGGGTGAATGGCCCAGTAGTGGCCTTTGCCGTTGGCGCTTCTTCCCGCCTTGATGAAGCAGTCGTTCAGGCTCAGATTGTGACGGATCGAATTGCGCCATCCCGGACCGCGATTTCTGTAACAAAATCGAAGGTTAAAATAAAATGTATGTAGGCAGGCCTACCTACATACCGCATACGCCTACGTACGTGTACCTAAGTACAACATAGGCCGCCAATCTCTCAGAATCAGTAAAGTAAGTACTAAAGTGTAAAGTTCCAATTTCAGATAAGGGAAATATTGGAAGTCGCCGCAGTAGAGTATGTACATACAATTCTACGTACCGTACACGCCCGAATTATCGTGATGCTCAGATAAGCTCCTGATTCGAATATGCAACATCTTATGCTGTCAACATCGCTGTACCTGCAGTCCTGCACAGCATGCATGCATGGCATGTCGCCTGGCTAGCACGCATTGGATTCTTGCACTGTATTGCCGTACATACTGTAACTTTGCATAACGTACGTACAAGTACGTTACCTGAAGTAAGAGTAGTTGTCAAGGATCCACTGGTAGATGTCGGAGAGCACCATCTTCTTCTCGGGTGAGCTGAGTATGGCCATGGCGATGAGTCCGATGTAGCTGTGCTGCGGTTTGGGCTCCTCGTGGATGAAGCGGGGGCCGAAAGCGGCTCGGTAGCCCAGCAGCGGATCCGCAGCCAGCGCTGCCGCGTACGGATTCAGGGCGTAGGGCGAAAAGCCCCTCGGATCCGTCGGTCCTCCGGCCATATTCCCACTGTTTCCTCCTCCTTGGACCGCGGGATTGTTAAGCTGGTAGTTAAGCGCCGCTTGACGCAGCTGATTGAAAGCAAATGGCGCGAGCATGATAATGCGCTTGCCGTTGTTATTCACTGCTTTCTGCCTGCTGCTGCTGCTGTTGCTGATTATAATTAGCCCAGGTAGGTAACAAGCCACCGCTACAGACAGATTAGGCTTGTAGAGAGCAAGCCAATATTTATGTCGCTATCCGTTGGGTTGTCGCGTGTTATTCCAGCACCGCAATAGGTCTCTCTTCGTCTCTCGGGGGATTGGAGAGTACTAGCGGCGGCGTTGTTTGACAACCGGCGTTTCTAAGCAAATCAGTGGACACGGACACAGTTTATCACATACACCATCTAAACAGTTTGTATGCGAACCAACAACAATCACTAAACTGCGATGGATGGCGCATTGTCGTCGTACAGAGGGTGAGGGAGACGGAGAAGGGGTGGTCCCTCGGGGAACGAAAGTGCTGATTGGCCGATCTAGCCTTGCCTCCGCCAATCCCCACGAGACTTCGTCATGCGCCTGGCTCCGCCCTCTTTTCGGTCCCCCAATGTTTGTTTGTGTGTGTACACATAGGATACGTATACACATTTACTGGCGCGAGATAATAAGTGTGGAGAGAAGGAACACAGTGCGTGATTGACAGCAGCAGGCCATTTTGCTGCGTGGCCCTCCGGCTATTTGATCATCTTCGGCCTCGTGCGCATCCACAACTGGTCATGGAAGTTTATGTGCGTACTACACGTTTGATATTGGAAGGAGGGGCGACACAGGACAGACACTTGTTTGTTCAATTCATCGCCGTGTTCTACGTGCGCCCCGACATGTGCATGTGCATCGTTTTTCGATGATGATGGGCGCACATCCTTGGTGCCAGATACACTTGAGATTGGGATAACAGTGCGTGTTCTACAAGGTGCGAACTGGTTTCGTTGCTATGTACGTACAGTACGTATAGACTGAGTGATGGGGGAACAACAACAGGACAAGACATCACGCGGTGTTAACTGCTCGTCCGAATAGGACAAGAATACAGTAGCCAGACAGTAGACACCAGGAGACGACACCCGGTGGGCGGATTACAAGAGCCAATTGCTTCAATCCCTCCCTCTTTTCCTAATGGACGCAGCGGTGTGGTGAGTGGACATTGGACAAGTGGAGACAGTGGACAGTAGCAATCCTGTGGCTTGGTGATGGAATTTGTCTTCAATCTTGTCGCGCCCTTGGATTTGTCTCTTCTCTTATCCATGGGGCGGGGATTTGCATGCAATCTCAATACATGAAAAGTACATGATTGCAGCTCAAGCTCTGCTTCTGAAAATGCACGCGTCGTCTTAACCCAAAATGGGCACATTTTTCCTCTGAGAAAATATTGCGAAAACATTTGCTAGGCACTCTAAAACAAAGCGAGGCATGAACTACTAACTGTTCACAAGACGTCCGTTCCGTACATCCGTACGTCCGTCCGTATGTACGTCCGCCGTATCTAAGAGTACATGGTTGTTTGCGGTGACATGTACTCCTAGATACGTCTACGTACGTCTTGTGGATGCGAAAAAACATGGTAAAGTTGACAATAATACACAGTATACAGGTGGGTGAGGTACGCAAATAAATAACCACAGATTCGCTGCCTTGCATGAAATGCATTGTACACAATGTCAGTTGATAGATCAGCCGATCATTATTCTGTGCCGCTCAACTCCATCCGGTGGTGACCGATCCGTTCGCCTCGAAATGATGATATACTACAGCGGCAAAGCTACTTTGAAGAATATAAATGGATCGAAAATGAGCTGAAATTTGCCCAACGGCCGCTCTTTCAGAAAAAAGATTTGAAGTTCCGTTTGGGTTGGTTCTGCTGAGAGCGAATGTTTTGATTTGATGGAGGCCGTTTAAAGAGGGATGGAATTCTTCCCTGGCCAATAAAAATTGTGCACAAAAGTAAATGAACCACTACAATAGGACACATGTAATTCGTATGGCCGGTTCGGTGTAATCCGGCAAAAAGGCGAAGTGGGCCGTTTTTGAATACGGTAATTATCATTGTGCACGACTAACGGTGTAAAAATATGCACACTCGTACGTACTACGGTGGTGCGTATGTACATGCATCTAAGTTGTATGCATCAATCAGTGTATGAGTATGTACTGGACTGGCAGCCAAGCCTAAGGTTTCTCTAAACAGAATCGAACATGACAAAAGCTTTATAGAAAACTCCGGAAGAGCTGTAGAAAGTTTAAGAAGAGAGAATTATTATTCCGACTCAAACCCAACTTGACAACCACCAACCGTCGTCACGTTTTTCCTCAAGCATCCGCCTGTTCATGAATGACGTCACACAATATTGGCGACGGTGTTCTAATATTGTCGCATTTGTTCCTGAGTTTGGAACACGTCGTTGTGTAGGCCTATCGCATTTTGGGGCGACATGTTACTGTCTGTAATTATTGCGTTGCAGTTTGCATGGTGGGGATTTGCGGCGGCACTGATTTTGATGACGAATGTGAAAAATGACAAACAAGAAACCAGTGATTAACGAAAGGGAGGAAGTACGTAAGCAAAGGGGAGCGAGCGGAAATCTCGGGAAGTTTTTGGTTTCTCCGAGAAAGCGTAATAACCTTCTAATCACTTCCGATTAGTCGGGTTTTGAAAACAGAGCTCGTAATAGCTCATTGTCTATTTTCGTTGGTTGTTGGACGTCTGTTTTCCCGTTACGTAAGGGACGGACGAAGGACGTACGTACATAACATGGTACGTACGTAGTACGTACACGATGTTGTTGTGGGGATGAATGAATGTACGTACTTGCACATATACGGATACTTACATAACCCAATACACATTCACTGGGAGAAATAGTTCCCAGTGCCGTTTCGCGCTGTGTCGCTGGGTCCCTTTCCTCCGTACTTTTTTTCGAGACCCGACGACCATCGTGTGGTCATCGAGTAGTACGGCGACTTTCACCATACTTCAAAAAACCGGTTTTAGTATGGGCGCCGGCGGTTTGAACCATACTTCCACTTTAGGGTTGAAGTACGGAGGAGCTCCATTTAGCGCCCGACCGTACTTATACTTTTCCTTGTACCATACTATCACCTTTTTTAATCCGTATTTCTTTTTGGTCTGAGCCGTATATCTTTTTGGTCTGAACCGTACTTCGCTCATTTCTACCACATCTCGAGCATACTCTTTGTAGCGTACATCGCATGCCTACCGTAGTTTTCGTGTCAGGACCATCAACTTTCCTATTGCAATTTGAAATACACACGCCATTGTCAAACAGTCTTTGCAACCATCCTGGCACACCAAAAGATTCAGAGTCAAGGTAATCATTATCCTGCATAGCAAGCATTCAGCACAGGTCACAAACAATCTTTATCAACCAGACACATGGTAAAAATTTGCCCTCTATTCAGGACTCCATGCATGTGGTCATTTGTGGCTTGTTGGCTTGTGGACTGGGTGGGTTCAAGCCTGACCGACCGCTGGGGAAAGAAACGGATGTGGAGCTACAGTACGTCATCAGCCGGTCTACCACAAAGCAAGCAGCCACCGATGCTATGCCTGCTTCCTGCTCTACACCACCAAGAACGCAGGACGCGCTTGTGGTGCGAGGGCTGCAAGAAAGGGTTCTGTCAAGAACATTTCGGGTTCTACCACCGCAAAGTGATGCAGCAGGAAAGCACGACTGAGGGCGGAGAAAGTGGTGAAAACATAGACAGTGATAGGAATGAGATGGAGCTTACGGATTTTTCATGATTATTGAGCTTTGCTCTTTTGTAATTAGCAGTGTTCACTAATGAGAAGAATAGCAGGAAGTTAGTGGAAGTACGGGGAAGACGGACATGAGAATAAAAAATAGTATGGAGGAAACGGAAAAGTTGTATGGAGGAAACGGAAAAGTTGTATGGTTCAAGAAGAGGAGAAGTATGGCCCAAAAAGAAAAGAGAAAGTACGGAGGCGCTAAAAAAGTACGGAGGAAATTTTTTAGCGCCCCACCATAAATTTGAACCGTACTTGGTTGGAGGAAGTATGGTGGAAAATGAAGTATGGTTGAAGGCTTAGCTGACTCCTCCGTACTGAAATAGTACGGTCCAAAAAAAAATGTGTCGTCGGGTCACTTTGAACCGTACTAAAATAGTACGGTCTAAATTTACCAAATGTGTAATGGGATAAGCTGCCAAAGGTACCTTACATGTACCTACCTACCTACTACCTATACCAACTACGTCGTATGTGGGCGAATACATAGGTTGGGCAGCCAGAGTAAAGGCAATCAGCGGGATACAGGAACTCTAGCAAAAATCGCAGGATGTTGGGTAACGACAGGAAGCCGGTCCGTTGCTCCCGTAGAAGAAAAAAGACACACCAACTTTCATTGACACTTTTCCTCTCAGTTTTGAACTTTATTCAAGCAGCCGCCACTTCGCAAAAGTGCAAAGAAAAGCATATCAGCCATCATAGTAGCTAAAAATAGAATTTGCTTAATCGTAAGCTCGGTTTGGATATAATTACTTACATACGGCATACGGTACTTTTAGCTACACGCTAGGAGAACATATCAAAAGAAGTAAGTAGTAAAGTATATTTGGGCTATTTGTGTTCGACTCACGCACTGGCTGCCCATTTTCAAATTTCTTCTCTTGTGCTCAAATCTCTTAATAGAAAGTCGTACAGTATTGTAATGACTCGTGTATAACCCCCCTTCGTGTATAACCCCCCTCGTATATAACCCCCCAAATCGGCGACTAACGTCAATTGCACTCGTGTATAACCCCATGCAAAAATCGGTAGAAATTGAAGGTTTTGCTAGCATGGAGAGGTGTTTTTTTAGCGTTTTCTAGCTAAAACAGAAGCGGTAATTGCCCTGTCAGGCAATTTTGAAGCATCTGCCATGTCATGAAGAGTACAAACAAGCCTAAATTACTAAGGCGGAAAAAATATTAGGCTCTAAACCCCACTTTTGATAAATGCACTCGTGTATAACCCCCCTTCGCGTATAACCCCCTCTCGTATATAACCCCCCAAATTGGCCACTAATTTTTTGACACCCCCATGGGGTTATACACGAATCATTACAGTACAGTACAGTACAGTACTATGAGAAGTTTATGGGACATCTACTCTACACTTGAAACACCCGTTTTGTCGAAGAGACTAAAGGACGGTGATCTTCCAGCTGACAACTGTGTACTGATTGCCGGTGCAACCGGCGCTCATGTTCCACTCCACCTGTCCATGCTAATGATTTGTATCTCCTCAGGACGTGTTACCATTAGATCTGGTTTCAAAATTCCCAGCTCCTTGTTTTCATTTTTTTGGCATGCACAAAAGAATCATCTAAAGTACAAATTATAATTCTAGGACCCATGTATTATTTATCTCGAGAACTACGCGACGTAGAGCAAAGCGGTCAAACTTCCACGGATAACTTTAGCTCGCCTCTCCAATAAAAAAAACCGTTTGTCTCCAGCTGCTCTGTGTGTCGAGATCTCGCCAAATTTCTTCAGTACTAAAATCGCCAAATCGGGCGTGGACCATTGGGCAATTCTAAACCTCGCAAACTCCCGAAAAATCAAAATGGCAGAAATAAGCATACGTGATGAAGACGATGAAAATGCGCATCGGGCGTACAGGGTCGTAGGGTGTCGTGGTTTGCGTGGTTTAGCGTCTGCCGAAAGGTGACACGATTTCAGTGCTGAAGGAATTTGGCGAGATCTCGACACTGAGAGCAGATAGAATCAAACGGTTTTTTTTATTGGAGAGGCGAGCTAAAGTTATCCGTGGAAGTTTTGACCGCTTTGCTCTACATCGCGTAGTTCTCGAGATAAATAATACATGGGTCCTAGAATTATAATTTGTACTATACATTGCCTTTTTAGAGTCGAAAGTTTCAAAACATCGTCGCTGCAAATGTAAACGCCCGATGAATTGGCAGGCCTTTTGCCATGCCTTTGGCACCTTTCTCCTCAGCTGAGCTGAGTGAGTGTACATATTTGAAAAAGCTTTGCAAGCGCTTTTAGTCAAATGGAGCGAGCTACTGTAGACGCAAAACTTTCCATCGATGTTATAATAGTGGAAAAGTTTGCATTGCGGAGTATGTTTATTTACCGCTACCAGCCGCTGCTAACTAAAATAGGCCTATGTGCTTATTAAAATAAAAAGCTTGCCTTCTGTTTGCACACTGTCTTTTCAATCTGTCGTCTCATACTCACACTTGCAAAATAACGGATATGCGGTTGGTAAGGTACGAAACGGCGTGTACATTTACACACCGCATGCTACGTACATATACTTAACATAAATAGGTACTGTATGTGATTCACTCGTATTGAAACATTGTCGCAGACATTCCTCATAGAGCGGAGATGTGTGTCGTATCCTGTATTGTTTTCTTTGATAACCGCATCATGTACACATACGTACATATGTACATACATGAGGCCACCGACCGTACCTGTGTAAAAAGGTTAGGCGTGCATTTACTATGCAAAGCACGGGAGCTGGCTGACGAGTGCTGGCTGACCTTGCTCGAGGTATTTGACCACTGCGACTGCTCAACAAAGAAGCAGCAATTATTATTATAGGGTGGTATCTGGCGACTCCATCGCTGTTTATTCATGAGTGAAAAGAAACAAAAACAAATACGAGACGCTTTGATAGACATCTGTTTCTTTCTTAAGATCGCTGCCTCTTTATTGTAACGCACGTCCATGAGATAAGCATAGAAGAAAAGCCACTCACCATGTGAAGAGTAAAGCGGCATAGAAAGAGCGCAAGTAATAAGTAATGTGCATGCATATTGCATACTGCACTGCATGCCGTATGGTTGTGGAACACAATAGATATTCTCATGCCCTTTTGCACATGTCCAAGTTTATTAAGCCACCCAGAAGTAAACATGGAAAACGACATAATTATGCAGTCGCTGAGACGCTATGTACCGTATGACTACTTCATGCATGTAATGTTGTTGGCTGATTCCAGCTACCAATTGGAAGAGAAAAACACAAAATCCGCAATTAGGATGATGATCGCGACAAAATACAGCACCTGAAAACAGACCATAATATTTTGTTGGATTACCGTAGTAGCATTAGCTACGGAGCAATGGATTGTCATAGCATACATTCTATGCATTGGTTTTTCTCCCAGTGTTTCTACAAGAAGCATTACAGTATCTATCTATCTACCTATCCATAAAACACAAAGAGTACTTACAGAAGCTGCAACCCAGCTGATGACATAGCCAGAAATGTAAGTTAAGGCGAAAGGACCAGCCGCTCCAGAGGCCAGCCAAGTTTCAATCCCAGCGCACAATGTCACCATCAGCAGCAGCGATAAGAGCAAGCCCAAGATCGCCTGCAAAAGGTATGCACGTGTACATACGTACATACGGCGTATGTAAGTACGTAGATTATCATAGGTATGCATACGAAACGAAAAATACTGTAAATTCAGCGCTGGCACCCATTCATTCATGGCCTACTCACATTGGAGACATGCGCTGGGCGTAAGCTCGGCGTGTCCATGGCAGGAATATATAACATTATAAGGGGGAGGAATATGCAAACAGTGTTGTGAGGCACAAGCAAGGCTAGCGACCAAGTAGTTCCGTATATACGACTTTCTAAAATTTGTCCTTCCGTATATACGACCAGTTGTTTCCGTATATACGACCATTTTGTTGGTCGTATATACGGAAATCCTTCCGTATATACGGAAAGTCCTTCCGTATATACGGAAGTGGTCGTATATACGGACGTCCTTCCGTATATACGACCAGTGCGTTTCCGTATATACGACCCTTGATGGTCGTATATACGGAAACAACTGGTCGTATATACGGAAGGACAAATTTGAGAAAGTCGTATATACGGAACTACTTGGTCGCTAGCCTTGCTTCTGCCTCACAACACTGTTTGCATATTCCTCCCCCTCTATAATGTTATATATTCCTGTCCATGGCTCGACACACGCAAGGGCATAGGCAGCCATGCATCATTCGCTATTGCGCTTATGTACTCGGTACGATACTACCTGAAACTGTTGTTTGAAACGCAGGACTGTGACGACAATCAGGGCAACGGCGGACACAATGGCCAGACCGTTGATGGCGACGACGGCGAATTGAGCCTGGAGTTGGGTGGCGCCTGCTCGAATGCGACCCGCCCACGTCAGCACACTGAAGTCCAGCTCCAGGGGCAGGGGATCGTGATGGAAGCAGTCGTAGCCGTCCAGTCCTCCTCTTTTCACGCACACTCCGCGTCCAGCCAAAACCAAACCCAATGCAGTCACAAGAAGAACCTTAATCAATTTCCTGTCACATTCGTCTGGCGAGTTTTGCTACGTAGGTACGTACTAGCATCGCTTATGGGATCATCTATTGTTGTCCCCCATTCTATGCATTACTCGTCTTGGATCAGTGATGTCGACTGGCTCCTATATTGTACGTAAAGTCTAACATAACAATACATGAGAACGTTACAGAGATATTGCGCACTGTACTGTACGTGAATTGATCTGATGACTGTGTTACCAAGACAATGATGCGCAGAGCCAGGCCGATGTGGAACGATGGACTTCTTGGTGGTGGCGGACGACGATAGCAAGAAGTGCTCGTTTGACTCTGGACGCAGTCTTCGTAACTTTGATTCCGTAGCCACATCTTTGTTTTCAGCTGCACGTGGACAGGCGTGGACACTTGTCGAAACGGGAACTGCTTATATTAGAATCAACAAATTTCACACAAACAGGACACGCATGTGATGCACACTTCAGTAGAAAGGTGAACCAAGATGCCGCACTCAACGCCTGCTTCTGATCTCGAAACTGATTGTTTGGGAATTGGGGGACGACGCTACCGCGTGTTTCTGAACGTGATCGGAAAGCCAAGCGCTTGCGTCTCAGCTCGTGATCATCCTGACTGAGCCCACCTGTGACAAGCGAAGATTAGCCCTGGCCAATGAACCGTAAAAAGAGCCATGTCCTTTCCTTCTACATATGTACCTACTACGTAGTACGTACATACATAGGGACGTAGCGGTGTGTACGTACGCACGCACGTATATGTACATACTATTATCCAGTACATACAGTACTGTGTGTGTAGATTACGTACAGTGCTTTACTGCTTTGACCGGTATAAAGATGCACCGGATTAGCTACTGTAATGTTCCGTATATAGCCCCCTCTCGTGTATAACCCCCCCTCGTGTATGTATAGCCCCCCCAAATCGGCCACTAACGTCATTTGCCCTCGTGTATAGCCCCCTATTGCGAACCGCGAAAAGCAAGGGAAATCAAGTGTTTTTGCGCTAAAAGCAGCGTTTTTGAGGTGTTTTGATGCATATGAGTTTAGCTGCACCTCATTTGGAACAGTTCTGATCATTTTATCAGTGACATCTCTTCGAGGGAATTTTTTATTCGCAAACATTTCACAATTTTTTACGTTGAAAGCTGCA